>APFE030886104.1:366006-391037 GCA_000404065.3 Pinus taeda
TTTTAATTCGACGGATGAGATTAAGAGATGTCTTGATCCTCATCGACGGTCGAGATCATTTTGTCATGGATCACTCAAACTAGCCGTTGGGATTTTTTCCTTTAAATAGGGTGCTAGGGGTCATTTGAGATCATCAGAATTGGATCTGAGTTTTAGCTGAAGAAGCTCTCTTGTAAATATTTTCTGGTGCTAATAAAGAAGACTTTGGGGTCAAAATCTTGCTGGTGTTACTCCCTTAATGTGCTGTGAGCAAATTTTATTTCTGCATATTTTAATTTTCAGCCGTTAATGACAGCTTAATGAAGAGTATTGTTGAGCATAGGTATCTTGTTCACATGCTAGGGTTTTAGTAGTATTAGGGTTTCTGATGTAATGGCAGGTATCTCCATTGTGTTTGAGATCTAGTACCGCTTTTTCTCTCTTATTTGACGGTTGAAGTGAGTTGTGCAGGAAACCCTTGAAGACCAGTGGGCGTTAGGGGAAGTTCTAGGCTGAACCAGCCAACTCCCACAAGCATTTTTTGCAGGGCCCAGCTGGTTTTTGATCTTGGGTTAATCATTTAGTTTGTTTTGCTATTTGCATGAGAGACTTTCTAAGGCATATCATTAGCAATCTGAAGTTTATGAAATATATATGATGTCATTGACAAATTTGGCTGTTGCAGAGTCACAAAACTGTAAATAATTTTTGCTTGTTGTTAGGGTTTTATTTATTTTTATTGTCCCAGGGTTTTGGTTGCCTGTTTTATTGTTTGCAGGTTACAGGTGATGATGGTTGAGAAATTTCAGGGTTTATCAGAGCTGTCTTTTGTTTCAGGGTTTCAGCCTCCTGTCCTCCATGTGATTTACTTGGCATACCCCCACCTGCTCAGCTGCTCGCATATTTCCTTCAAGCTGCAGCAAGGCATACCGAAAAACCTCCATTCACGCAGTCATTGCTCTGTCCTGGTATCAAATCCTCTCACTAAGGCCCTTACCCAGCGCTTCTTTCATCACTGTTATCTCTGCGTTAACCTTTCGTTCTTCCCTTTTCATTGAGTTTCCTCATGGCTCGCTAACCTGCATCCTTTACCTGCTAAACCCTCACGCACAGTTCTATTTCTCAGTGGCTTTCTTTCATTCGTTGTCCAAGCCTCTGTTGACTTGCTACGCACTCCTTTCCGTCCACGATTCCTTACATCTGCAAACAAAAAGACATAGAACCCGCAAATCCCTTCTGTCATTTTTCATGCTGCTAGTCTTTCTCTTCCTCTCCAAACGCGTTATTTCTGATCTCTGCCACCCCCGTTTCCTTTTGCTGTTTAGTTTGATGATTAATACCCTTACAAAAAAAAAAAAAAATTCATCGTAAGCATCCTCCGTCCATCATTCCTGGAACCTGCAAATCTGCGTGAGGCCTTTATTCCGTGGGCATCAGCGTGGGCATCAGTAAGTTTTGATACAAGAGCGTGGGCATCAGTAAGAAAACCACAGGCCAGGTAAGTGCGTTAATTTTTTTTGGGTCCTACGTGGGTTTTCTTTGGCCACAGTCCAGTGTTCATACCCGTCCGCTGTCTTTGCAAACCTCCAACCCTATCCGCGTGAACCTGCGAGCCTGCAAACCAATTTTGTTTTCGTTGTGGAGCTGTATGCGTAGATTGGTTAGCGTAGGTACAGTTTCAAAATCGATTTTATTGGTTACGGTTCAATGCGGATTTTATTGGTTACGTTGAGGTTTTGTTTCAATACGTATAGCGTAGAGTTTAAAAAAAAAAAATCGATCTTTTCTTTTTTAGGTTTAGATTATTTCAAATGTATATGGGTTATTTTTAATGCGTTCAGGTTTAGTGTTTTTCTTTTTTTTTTTAGTTTTCATTTGTTTAGTTTTGTTATATTTAAATTTTATTTCAATATATGTTAGGATTTAGCATTACTTTAGTTTGATTTTAAAAAAAAAAAAAATTGAAAAATTCATAAGGGTGCTTAGGGTTTTTGCTTTAAGGGTTTTAGATATTTAATTTTGATTTTTTTTTTAGTTTTAGTTATTAGATTAAATTTAGATTTTTCATAAAAAATATAAAAAAATCATAAAAATTTCTTTTTAGACTTTAGTTTAAATTTTAAGTTTTGTTTTAGTTTAGATTTTTTTTTGTTTTTTTAGAATTTTATCTTATCTGAAAAGCATGAAAAATATATTTGAAATATTTTGCCAGATTCAGTCTTGGCTCGGGAATTTCTAGGTTTCATCTTTATTGCTGAGGCTAAAATGTTGATGTGGGAATATTGTTTATCTTTTATGTGATTTCGCATGCTTAAATGCAATATCTGGTTAATGGTTAAATTTACATGGTTGTATCTTTCGAAGTTTATTTTTGCCAGATCATCGTTAAACGCATTACGAATTTACTTAATATCTTATATCGTTCGAGTTGTTTGATGTAAATGAGTGCCCTGCATGGTTTATTTTCTACAGTAAGTAATCGTTTACACATTAACTCCACAAGGCACTGGTCTCTTAAACTCAATAAAATCTATCAAGTGCTTTGTCCTTCCGTGTCTCCCAAACCAACTGGTTCACAGTTGGTCGTCCATCTCCTTACAAGGTCTACCCCCCTTAGCCGCGGGAGACAGACTTAAACGGAGAGATCAGGGATCAGAGTGACAGCCCCCGGTTTGAGCGTTGTCGTGATAATCTGTGCGACAACAACACCCATATACACTTGTTATTGTATCATAAAATTCGAATTTGGCACAAAAGGGAAGAAGAAAATGATGTCCACTTGCCAGATTTGATTTTTACACTTGGCATTGGAGCTCCATTCAACAAATTCGAATTTCTCTTAGGGATTGTCACCTCATGCCACTTGTTTAAACACTTCTATATTGGGATTGGCTCCAACGTCATTTGTCATTGGCATTCATCATTGGGATTTGCTCCCAACTCTCTATAAAATAGAGCCATGGGCTTTCATATTGTATCACGTAATAAGCTATTGGGCTTGAAGAAACTCTGTCATTTTGTACTTGCATACTTTCTTAATACAATCAAGACTTTGGGGCTATCAGGCTGGTGTTCTCTAGGCGTTATGAGGTGATGTCCTTTCATATTACTGCTATTGTGTTTAATTTCTTTTGCATGTTGAATTAATATTAGTTTATGCTTGCCATCTTGCTTGGATTAATGTGTGCAAGCTATCTGGCACATATCATTGATTTAGAGAAGTATTCTAGGGATAAGCTTGCCAATTCATTTTAGGAAGAATGTTTGGTTTATCTTATTCATTATATTGCTCTAATCTTGTGCAACTAATACGTGTTTAAGTGTGTAGGAAAGATCTTTTGTATTGTGTGCAGGAATCCATCTGGAAGTGGGAGAAATCTCAATTATATCAACTCACTCCTAGAGTCACAACGATCCAAGACTCAGCCATTTTTTCGCTCCAAGTTTTCCATCCAACGAAGAGCAAAAGGGAGTTTTCTTAGTCTATAGCTACTTGGTCATCCATTTAAATTCAAAAATACTTCTTTGATTCTAGTTCTTTCAAAGTTATATCTCCTATTCAAGAGTCATTTCTAAAGCTAGGCAAGTATGGGGTTCACTCCCATTACTTGAGCAAATTAAATTCTAAGTTTAGTTTTGGTTTCTTTTTCCTAATTTCACACTGACAATTGGTATTTTTTTGTGTTTTGTAGCCCATAGGCTTGAGCATTGGGCGGCAAGGAGCTTGAGGAGAAGCTTTGGAATACTACTCACTCGTGTGTATGCAGGACTCCCTCACGCTATCAAAAGACTGATTTCTAGGGAGGCCATAAGCACTTGGGAGAGAGTTACAAACTCATCGAGGCCGTGGGCCTTTTGAACCTTGTGAACCTCTTTTGGAGAGTTTTTTCCATCTTCAAGTTTGTTGTTGTTATATTTTTTGGGGAGAGAGTCTAGCTCTGTTAGAGTCTCGTCTTTGTAAAGATATCTCTCATATTGTGGGCTGCCCTCATAGAGGCATTTTTACCCTGTTTAAGCGCTAATAAAACATTAAAAAAAAAAAAAAAAAATGTTGGAGGGACCTTGGGATTCTTCCCATGGCATCCCCCTTCCTCATTTAAAGAAGGGATTCTTATGGATGGCTTAATCTCGCTTTTAGTTTTTTCTTAGCTTTCTAGCTTTTAAATTTCATATTGTGCATGCTTAAGATCAATACATTTCACTCCATATGCAAAATTTTACTAATCTTGTATTTAAATTCCCACATGCATACGCTCTCAAGTTTTGCAAACTATTTCTTGTTGAAGCATTAGTTTAATTTGGGGAATTAACACAATTTGCACTTCACCTAAGCATTTTAGTATAGGAAGACCCCAAGCCTATTTAAAACTTACTTCCAACTTAAGTTGGTTGAATAGACTTTTAGGGAACCTCTACCTTTATTGACTCCTCATTGTGAGATCCAAACATTTGGGCAAGTATGGGGTCTGAGGACTAGAGTTCAATCGTAACTTTGCCTTAACACTAATTAATAAAATAAACCAAGAGCTCATTCCATCACATTTGCTTTGGTTTAAAGTCTCACATGCAAATCTTATTTCAAGAGGCACTTTGGATGCAAGCATTGTAATCTCTTTTAATTTTGCAACAAGTTTAATTTTCTTGTACTTGGAAATTGACTCATCTTTTGGTTTAATTGCATATTGTCATGAATCATTGATTTCACTTTCAAGTACTATTATTTTGGGTTGCAAACTTAATTGCATGTTGTCATCTTGGTCTAACATTTGAGTTTTTTTTGTATCATTTTGAGCAAGATAGTTTCCATGCTTTGATTTGTAGACTTATTCATCTTGAAAGCATTTATAATATTTAGAGCTAACAATTTATTATTTCACTTTTCAAGATTATTTTGTTTCAGTTTTCAAGATTATTCTGGCTTTCCATTTGAAAGCATTTCACTTCATTCTAAGCAAATACAATTTCATTTCTTAAAGAGAAAATACTTGGAAGGCACTAGTTGTTTATGTATTTCATGCTTATCTTATGATAATTATTGTTCATATCAATTTTTTTCTTATAAATCTTAAAGAGAATCTATTTAACTCTAACAATCCTCCTAGAAACTCACATCCTTTTTAACTTAACTTTTCATTAGGGACCACCCCCGTTAACTAACTTAGGAGATAGCTCAAATGGAGAGAGTCGGGATTAGTGTGACAGCCCCTTCTCTGAGTTCCCTGCCACCAACCACACCTTGTGGGGTTGAAGGCTTTTCTCATTGACTTGTAGGTAGGTGTAGGCGGCAGGGTCAACAAGACCCATTAAAAATATTAATTATTTTAATATCTCTTCATTCGAGTGGAATTTCTCCAAATGATTTCTAAGTTTTGGAGATTTCATGTGCCTTAGCCTCTCCACCAAATTTCATGGCTAGAGCACATCCGATGCTACCCAAAATCAACACTACCTCATCTCCTAAAGTCTTGATCTTAGGCATATCTATCATTATCGTAAATCTTAAGCCCTAAATCTTGACCTCCTCCTAGGTCTTTCTTGAAGAGCCTTTAGCTTCTTTGAAGAATTGAACCATTATTGTGTCTCTCCTTGAATGGGCTTAGTGGAACCACTTCACACCTTAAACATTAATCTATTCATTCTAAGTGATTATTTTCCTACCGAAACTCCTCCCATCGGTGAAAATCCATAAAGAGAAGGGGACCTTAATTAAGTGGGTCATCATCCCATTGTTGTCACATAGTCTAGTAGTTGTCCCTTAGGTTCCCCTTCCTTAAGGCCCTGATAGATTGTGTGGCAATAGGAACAACATCAGTGGCGGCTTTTCTCCATTTCTTTTAACCTTTTCCAACTTCCCTTGATGATTGAGCCATGATTTCTATGAAATGAGGAAGAAAATGGACTGTTGTAGGCAAAAAGTTGAAGACTGGTGAACAAATCCACTTGTTCAGCACTTGGAATAGCTTTTAACACTGCACAATAACCCTCAGCCACACTCCAAAACATCTTAGACCTCCAACCCTTTGAGCGAAATGAGCTTAATTGATGGAAAAGACACATTTTATGGGTTGCAGGCCACTTTTCAAGAGGATACATGTCATGAATCATACATGTTCGACACAAATTCATGAAGAGATGTGTTTCACAAGACATGTGCCAAACACATGTCCTCACAAATCCATGTGCAACAGGCATGATCTGTTACATGTATATTGTTAGGACATGTCCGAGATCTTAGTTAATCATGGTTTTTATTGCTAGCCATTTTCATGATGACATTTTTCTTTGCAAAAATCAGTGTTAATTTGCTTACATGTATATAAAGATTTGTAATTATAATATCATTCTTTGAAAATATTTTAATATATAGATTATATATATATATATATATATATAATGCTGCACGAAACTTCTAGGAACTCGGGTGTTTCGGGATGTACCCGTACCCAAAACACTTAAAACCTGGCCGAAACTTGACAGAAACTCAACCATTATGTAAATCATCTATGAGAGTTAATAATAACTTAATATAGACTCGGTTTTCCTTTTAAATTGTCATCTATGGGTCTTATTCCCTTTTTTCTTACAAGATAATGTGTTATTCACTTATTTATATATATATATGACGTTTCATCCGACGTTTCCATTTTTGGAAGGTGAAGTTTCTAAACGTACCTGTTACTACTCAAACTAGCAAGGGGGCCTAAAACAGACTCCTAAAGAGACAACTGCTAGATCAAGGGCAACAATGGAGACTTAGCCCACTGTCACCTCAACTAATACTCCCTACTTTTTACGGACTTCCATCGATGGGAGGAGACCTAGTATATAGAAAGTCACTTGTTAAGGATGAATCAACAAATGGATGTGAAGTGTCCTTAATAATCCTTTTCCTAGAAGGAGGTTAAGAATAGAGCTTGCTTGCTCTTCAAGCAAGGTAAAAAGCTTTCTAGGTGAAGGAGGTGAGGGTTTAAGGGCTAGGTTTAAGGAATTTTCTTTGTAAAGGAGTTTCCCAATCCCTACTATCCTTATTGAACTTGGTTTCCCAAGTGGTTCTTGAAGAATTGACTTTTCAAAGGTATGGGACCACACGGGACCAAGTAGACCCAGGTTGGGTTAAGGGGAGGGAGTTTAACAATCGATGATGATCTTAACCTAAACAAGGAAGGGGAAAGGATCAAAACAAGAATTTCCACTCAAAGGTGTCAAATCAATCCTATGAGGTACTAGCCTAGGAAACACCAGGGCAAAGTTTGATTTCAGAGCTGTTTATTTTGGGTAGCATCGAATGTGCTCTAGCCATGAAATTTGGTGGAGAGACTAAAGCGCATGAGATCTCCAAGACCCAGAAATCGTTTGGAGAAATTCCACCCGGATGAAGAGATATTAATATAATTAATATTTTTAATAGGTTCCTAAGTCTAAACTTAGGAAAAATAAAAATATTAATGTGTATTAATATAAAATAGGTGAGAAAGTTCTAAGTGACGAGGATCAAGCCAATTCTAATCTTAAACATTGATTAGGGACTTAATCTCGATCGTTGAATTGTCAACAGGAAAAGTATAAGAGGAGGCTTGAGAGTTAGTTAGAGACACACCAAGAGAGATCGAGAATTCGATTTTTTGGGGTTGGGTTTCCTAAGGAAATCGAGTTAGTGATCAATTGCAATGAGGGGCAGTTCAACAAGGGATTTCCATCCAAGGCTGAAGAATACATAGTAGAGAGGCAGTCAAGTGTCGGGAGATACAGCGCATGCCCTAGAAGGGCTGATGTCGAGGTCGAAGGAGCTAGTGCAGAAGTCGTAGAGGCTGACGCAAAGTACGCAAAAGGCCTCAGAAGCAGAACTCGAAGATTCTATGGGGCAGACTTGGAGTTGATCAGCAGATCTTGAGTCGGGAGAGGACGACGCAGTTCCTGAAGGGTGACGCAATTCCAGAGCGGTGCTTGGAGTAGCTTTCACTGTCCAACACAAAGAACAGTCAGAGCCATTGTGGGGTTGATCATCCGGCTACTGATTTCCCTGAATATCTGTCTCCGGATAGAGGTACTACTACCAAGGACATTCTTTGTTGGGTGAACCATTTATGGCACCCTAGTTGTATTCATGAATCTGCTTAATAATACAAACCCTCTATATCTTGCACCAGTTTTCCCGAATTGGGTTTTTCTAGGGACAATTGTCCAAAAATAATGGTGTCCCTTGTATTATTGTTTCTGTTTACTTCAGTTCATGACCTGTATATCTGTGGAGGTTGCATTTGTGTTTACTTCGATGTTTATGCAATTAAATAACTTGTTAATGTAAAGAACAAGTAGGAGATAGTAAACCAGAAATTGCAATAGGGGTTTCTGATGTGTTAGATTCAGAAATTTTCACAAGAGCTAGGGCTTGAGATATCTCACAATCCCACCATCGGAGTTTCTTCAAATTTAGAGGAGACCTTGAGGACACGCCAGTGCAGTAGAGGTTAGGAGATCGAACTTTTTCTATGGCTACTTTGTCGAAAAGTGATGCCCTAGGTGGCCCAACGTGGCTAGACCTAGAAAAGAGGGGGAAAGGTGAATAAAAAGGTTTTAAGGTGATCATCAAAGAAGGACCAATGCTTAATTCCTTTTGGGTATATGGAGTCAAAAATAATTAAGTAGAAGGATCTCGTTTCTAGCTCAAGGAGGCTCTAAGGGCAACTTCAGCCAATGTTAGGGCAAAAAAGAAAGTGACCTTAAAGCGTTTATACTTTGTTTGCAAATGAAGATGGCTTATCAAGATAAGCTTGATCTCTAAGACAATTCGTTCAACAAACATGGCCCATACACAGATATATGCTATATACAAAAAAATTCCACAATGATGCAGTAATTGGCCCTAAAATAGCAAAATCCCACGATCAATGTATGTGACAAAGTAAAAGAAAATAGCATCGATATCGTACTTACATGTAAGAGAATATATCCAACCATTAATACATTTTCCAATAAAGAAGCTCCAAGATAAGAAAATCCAATCCAAACATCAAAAGCCATCCATGCTCCAATTCGTCCTCCAAAAAAGAAATGTGAAATTCTCAAGAGAGAGAATGATCCAATCAAAGTGATGATTCAAATGAATTCATGTCTCTCGTATTTATACACCCATTAGGACTTCCAATTACCTAATTGAAACTACATTATCCCATCAACTAAAATAACTTGCAAATAACTATCTTTTGGTGACAAGCCCGCCAAACTAGCTCATAAACAAAATAATAAAACTCCCAAAAGGTCGAATAATCAATAATGCATTTCGTTGGGCTCCCTAAGAGGCCTGATGAAATCCATAAGCGCCAAAATGATGAATTGAACTTCCACAAGTAATGGACAAGAGGCTGGCCCCTTGTTTTCCACGTAATAAACCCAATGGCTGTGAGGGCACACAAGAGACCTCATGGGTCTCCAAGTGAGTCGAAGATGCATGTAGACTACCTGTAAGGACTCAGATTATGGTGTAAGTGATGCCACATCAGCATACAAGTCCTGCATCATCTGTCAAGTGCATGGTACAACTGTGAGACTGGTTGGGCAAAGGTGAATTAGGTGCATGTTCCTCGTCCAATAGGTGAATCTCGAACAATCTCTGAACATCTTTGGGGATCCATGGAGTGTTGTCTATTGTTGTGGAGGCTCATGGCTCTCAACATACACCCTGCATGTGCCAATGTAGCCCTCTGAAGGGTTAGGACCCCGTATAGGGAGACCAAACCCAAAATGGAGACCATCTACAATCTTGCATAAGATCCAATGTGTCCCCTAGTCTTCCAATACAACAAGTCATTGAAGGAAATAGAGTTAAAGAACTTACAAAGCATGGACAACAGGTGGGCACTTCATAATGGCATGCCCTTCCATAGTGAGCTTTGGCATGTGCTAATGTCTCTAAGCTCCAAATGGAGTTAACCATGTATCCTATTAGGTGGTTTCTACTTTTAAAGGGGATAATATGTCCAAGGTACATCCTTCAAAGGGTGGTGGCATGTGATAAAGAGATAAATGGAGTAAGGAATGAAAGGGGCAGCCCTCAGCCACATGTTGGGGTACAAGGATAGCTAATAAAAGGGAAGCCCACATTTGGGTATATAATGTATGGGAGGGAGAAATCATGGTGCACGAGGTGCCCTAGCCTTGATTTTTCCATCCTTCTTTATATGCCTTTTGTTTTTTATGATTTTTCTTTAATTAACTACCCGGGACTCCAGGGATAAGAACATGATGTGTAAGGTATAGCAGTGTATACGCCTTTTAAAGTAGGGCAGTTCATTGCCAACCAAGGGTTGGGGCAATAATGGGTTCTTGAATGATAAAGGAGGCTCATCTAGGGCCTATAGGAACCAGGGTGATGGCCATGATGATGGGATAGAGCCCATGTATTGGTCTTTTTCCCACATGCTAAATGTGTTTGTCCCGGCCATCTTTTGCATTTTGTGGTACATCTTCCTATTGAATGTGGCCAATTATGCTTTTACTTTTCTTTTCCACTGCATCAACCTCTGGGGCATCATTCTAAGCCCGACCCAAGGTGTGGGCAAAGAGAGGGGGAAGCTAACCCTATGTGGACCCAGTGGAGGAATGTGGACCCAGGTGGGAGAAATGATGAATGGGGTTATAATGAGTGGAAGGAAAGTGATATATGCAGGTGAGGGAGCAGGACCACACAACCAAAACCAAGGTTTCCCATGTAATACCATTCCTAAAACCCAAAGGTCAGTAAAAGAAATCCCACATGACTAGGGTACAAGGTTAACATTCAAAAGAGGTCTAGGGGACAAGAGCATAGACCTAGCCCATTCTCTCCACCGAATCCCCCCATTAATCCATGCCCAGAACTATCCATGATAACCAAACTTCAATACTCAATTACCAAATGATAAAGCATACCTTTAAATTCAAGAGGCCCGTTTTCAAACATACAATCATGACAGATGGGTGAGGGACCACATGGCTGGCTCAAGTGGCAGAGAAATGGCACAACGAGCTAGTTGGTCGCTGCAAGGGGCTGTTGGCTTCCAGCTGAAGACCATCTTGGAGAAAAAAAATTCTCTTAGGGATATCACCCACAAAATGGTGGGTAACAATACTTATTTCGGAAACTCCAAAACATTTTTCCCCTTCGTGCAACTTAGTGTATATATATATATATATATATATAGAGAGAGAGAGAGAGAGAGAGAGAGATGTATGTCTTTTCAAAGTTAAAAAAATTTAAAGAGTGGTGAGTTTTCAAAAGGGTACACCTTTAGTGCACAGAAAATTCACGTGGAGGTGGCGATAAAGGCAGCCGGATTAAAAATTAATGGATGTATGGACAAGAATGAAGCGGCGGTGCAGCATATAGAATCGACAGGATGGTTAAATTATGGGATTACAGGTAGCAATAAATTTGGAGGGCGTATGATGGGAAAGCCACTTTTGTACAAAGAAGCTTGGCAACTGCATACTTCGTACCGCTGTACAGCAGATTCTGCAGTGTACAGACTCTGCGGGCTATGTAAAGAACAGCAAGACATGAAGCATGTGTGATCTTTGAAATATTATTATTATTACATGAAGGGTGTGTGATTTTTTATGTTTCTTCTTCTTCATTATTATTACATGCAGGGTGTGTGATCTTTGATGTTTCTTCTTCTTCATCATTATCTTTACTATGACAAATCATGAATAGCACTTTCGTTGAAAAGTAGAGAAAATAAACAATTTGAATGTTACATTATGCATAGTCTAAACAGGCCACAATTTTGCCTGGAAAACAATAAAAAATTCGGCATATGATTTTGAGAGAATAAGGCAGAAATTTTTGAAAATCTGGGTTACAGCTGTCAAGCTTCATGACTTTGGGTGCCCCACGGGTTCTTGATGGTGCTGAATCCATTTCCACTATGAAAAAAATGATTTGAATCCATTTCCAGATTTATGGAAAGACTTTTTCACTGGATTCCAGCAAGAAATTCTCTGCCCGGGCGAAATTGTGGCCTCAGTAGACAACACAGTCACATTACTGTTAATTACTAGGCAGTCAGAAGAAGACTTTATCCATGTTGACCTTGGTTCAATCGTTTATAATCACAAACTTTCTCTACCTATGCAGAACACCAATTTCACATCTTTATGAGTTGAAAAAGTCAGTGTTGTCTCTCAAAGTACTCACCTTTATATGACCATCATGAGCAATAAGTATGTTATCAGGCTTCAAATCACGATGCACTATTCCCAAAGAATGTAAATACTCTAACGCCAAAACCTGTTGGGTCAACAGATTAGTTTACAGAAAATTTTAGTCTGCTTTTGCATGTGGATTAAATTTAGGTTCCTTACAGTGTAGAAAAAACATAAGCAACCATATTATCAATATTTATTTTAAGAGTGAAGACTCAACACACCAGCTCAGCGATGTAGACACGGGCAACATCCTCTTCTAAGCAACCAACATTTCTAAGCAAAGAGTACAAGTCGCCTCCATTCAGATATTCCATAACCAAATACAGGTTATCTCTGCAGGTAAAGGAGTAAAAAAAGCGTACCTACAACATAAAACCAAGATGCTATCACAATAATCTTCAAGATTTGACTGGATTATATGCTTTATCAGATTGATGTATGCAGATATATGCAAGTGCAGCCACATGGATGAGAAGAATAGAAAATTATTTCCTTCACATTGTGAATTATATCCTTCCATAATATTTGCAGCTGATGCAAGTATTTTCTGTTTCTATAAAAAGTATTTGGAAAAAATAAAAAATAAAAATAAAATAAAATAACCTATATTCTTCCATGTTTTCGTATCTATATTTGCGATGCATCCGTATGCAAAGATTATTTTTCAGCACTAGATTTCAAAGACTTACATTCTAAATATTATTTTTCAGCACTAGATTTCGAACACTTACATTTTATTTTAATACATACAACTTTTAAACAAGAAATTTTCCACCAAAGAGTAATGATCAATGCATAATTCATGTATTTCTGTCACAAGCAGCACATAAAAAATATTTTCAGTAAAATAAAACCCCGGCATTACATTCCAGATTGAGACAACAAAATAACTGTATGCACTTACCAGCGGGAACTCACAGCTTAGGCTAAAGAATGGAAGAGGCTTTTAAGTTTCAATGGGAAGCTTGATAAGGTCCAGCCAAGTACAAAGGCCTCAATAAAGTTGAAAAACCTGACAGCGTATATGGCCTGCTGTCTAGCATCTGCGAAATTGTATTCAATTCATGATGCAATGGGAGCACTGTGTAGCAGTTGCATTGCACTACTCATTAATCTTTTCCAGTTATCCACAAAAAAATCCTTGTAACATTCGTCTTTCTTTCACAAATAGAAGAATAAAGAAATTTAGATGGCTCTACCATAAGAAAATGCTAAGCCATCAGGGGTAAGGAGGGTCACTGCCAATTGATTAAAACATTTTCCACACTATAGCATACTCAACTACAACATCCAATTTTAATAAATGTCATAAGATCCATGAAAATCAGAATTCTTGATATTTAGGAAGTTACATCTAAGTTGCTTGAAATGCCGAAATGTCACACACGCACACACACGCACACATATATATAAGTGAGTAACACATTATCTTGCAAGAAAAAAGGGAATAAGACCCATAGACGACAATTTAGAAGGAAAAACAAGTCTATATTAACTCAGATGATTACATGATGGTCGAGTTTCGGCCAAGTTTTGGAGTTTTGGCTATGGATACGGCCCGAAATGCTGGATTCCTAGAAGTTTCATGCAACATAGAGTTACATGTATTGCATTTGGAAATAATGATTATTGTCATAATTAAAATTTAGCACGTCTCCCTTGCTTAAAAACTTGCTTTAATATTTCAATCATCTAAATGATTTCTTGCGAAAGGTTTTGTAAGACTTCCACCTAGATAGATTGAACCAAATCTAATATCATTAATCCAATTTGTTATTATCTGTATCCTACTAATAGTAACCACACAGATATTTTACATACTATAAACACTGATGAGACTTGGTCTACTGAATGGTTAATATGTTTTTACTTTTCTCCTTTGCACTCTAACATTATCTTTCTTGGATGACTTCTAAATTGATCACTCAATGTTAAAGTTATGGTATGTTCTATGCTTAGAGCAATTTACTTTTCTTTCTTATTATTATTCATAGATTAGCAATCACATGTGCATAAGTAAAGTGCAAATAAAACATTAAACGATCAACAGAAAAAGGGCCAAGACAAGAGACACAAGATGTGGCGGCTAGCCAGGGACAAACCCCACAATGTGTGGGGAAACCCTTTGATCAAATCTTCTTTTATCTTCAATAATTCAGCAAAGAGAAATAGTACAATAAATCTGATTTATATCAGCAGTAGAAAACCCTAAATCAGCAGCATCAGCATCAACAGCTTCATCATCAAAACTACGGCAATTGATATCTCACAAACAGAGTGTCAGATCAGCTTGATTCCACCACCAAAAAATGCGGCCTTCAGAGGAGGTCCAAATGGACCTACAACGCAATTTAGAAGAGGAGGTTTGATGGTCAACGTTGGTCAAAGCTTGGATCTGCAGTTGCAGCTTCAGGTTCAGCAGCTTCCTTCCACATGTGTGAGAGAGAGTGTCTTTTCTGCGCAGTAGAGAAGAGCCTCTTTTCTACGCAGGAGAGAGAGAGAGAGATGTGATGAGATGAGTGAGTGCAAATGAGGAAAATTCCCCCTGTATTTATACACAACTGTTGATGTTTGAATAGATGTGACTGTTGAGCTTCTCAACCTACATGAGTTGTAGGTCAGCTTGCTAATAATTCCATAATCAAAATAAATTCATATCTCCATAAATACTTATCGGAATTGGATGATCTTTAGATCAATCCTACACCTCTCAACGAGAGGAATCTAATAAAAATATTATCAGCCATGAATAAGATGACCCACATGAAGTTTTGCCCTAGTTGCCAATTTTAACACTCCCTCTTGACTAGGGAGAACTTCATCTGCAATCTATCTGTCGGTCGCTACTATTCATCCATCAAATGCACTGCCCTATACAACCTGGCCCTTGCCCTGCTCTGCTCTATTTTGCCTGTTCTGCTTTGTCTTGTTCTGCACTCTATTGATCTGTACTGCTTTGTTCTATTCTGCTATGCTTTTGCCTGAATTATGAAAAAGAAGAAATGATCAAGGATGTATCATACTGACTCAAAGTCAGTCTCAGAGTATGTACAACTGGACCCAGAGTAGTCTCAACCAACCCAAAGTCAGCGTCATAGTGAGTACAACTCCTACCATTGGGCCCAGACCAGTATCATCCTCCACTGGCTCAAAGTCAATCTCAGAGTACATACCACTGGTCCCAAACCAGTCTCAACCGACCCGAAGTCAGTGTCATAGTAGGTACCACTCCTACCACTAGTCCCAGACCAGTATCGCAATCTCAAAGAATGTACCACTGATCCCAGACCAGTCTCAACCAACCCGAAGTCAGTGTCATAGTATGTACCACTCTCACTGGTCCCAGACCAGTACTGCACTGACTCGAGGTCAGTCCCAGAGTGTGTACCACTGGTCCCAGAGCAGTCTCAACCAACCCAAAGTCAACGTCATAGTGGGTACAACTCCTAACACTGGTCCCAAATCAATGAAGGTCATCCAAGCGTAGGGAGTATGGTAGATACAGCAATGCGTCTATCGGTACCACTATGGTCCCTAACTTCATTTCCCTGCTCATTGATCAGATGAGAGGTACTTCCCATGAGTCCATGACTGCATGGGTAGGATGCTTTGACAGGAGAACTTAATCAATCCTGTCCTCACAAGAGAACTAATCATCATGCTACACAATCGCCATGGAGAACACATCATCCAGGCCTCACAAGAGAACCAATCATCCTGCTACATAGTCATCATGGAGAACACATCATCCAAACCTCACAAGAGAACCAATCATCTTGCTATATAGTTGTCATGGAGAACACATCATCTAGACCTCACAAGAGAACCAATCATCCTGCTACATAGTCGTCACGGGGTGTACATGTACACCACCAGGGGATAGTGAATCACCTTGTGGTCATATGTCGCTCCAAGAAGTACCCTGCACTGCCCCGGAGCTCCCAGAGCTCAATGCATCATACAGGACCCTCATCGGAGGGTTTTTGAACAACACCAAGTTGTTCTCGGAAAGTCAAGAATTTTACTTTCCCTAGGGGCTTTGTCAGAGTGTAGGCGACCTGTTCATCTATACCGATATGTTGGAGCCTGATAGCTCCCCGCTGCACCATATCTTGAATATAGTGGTACCTGGTATCGATATGCTTGGAGCAATCATGAAATATGGGATTTTCTGACAGACGAATCCCACTGTGGTTGTCACATAGGATCACAGTGGTATCCAATGTAGATCCAAACAACTCACTGAAGAGCTTTCGCAACCAAACTGCCTCACAGGAGGCCATGCTAGCAGCAATATACTCTGCTTCGACAGTGCTCAAAGCCATCGACTTCTGCTTCCTGCTCATCCAGGATATCGAAGCAGATACCAAGGAGAAACAGCACCCGGAAGTGCTCTTATGGTCCTCCACATTGCCTACCCATCAGTATCAGTGTATCCAAGTAGTCTCACATCTCCGGCAGTGTATCTTAACCCATAAGTGATTGTGCCATGAAGATATCTCAACAGCTTCTTGGCACCAATCCAATGTATGTGGTGAAGTTCAACCATATGTTGACTCAACGTGTTGACTGCAAAGCATATATCTTGGACGGGAGTTCACTAAGAACATGAATGCTCCGACGAGTTGCCAATACTCGGTGGCATTTCATAAAACAGGTTCATCAGCACTACTGCTTAACTTCTCGAAGTCAAGCTCCATCGGGGTAGTTACAAGCTTGCAGTCTACCATACCAAATCTTTCCAAAATCTTCACCACATATTTTCCTTGAGATGGGAAAATTTCCCTTGGCTTCTGCCACACTTCAAATCCTAGGTCCTTCATTTCAAGTTTAGAAGCCAACTCCCTCTTACATTTGTGAATGAGAGGGTCTGCACCTATTAAAAAGAGGTCATCCACATACAGCACCAGTATGAAAGGCTTGTCATCTTCAACCTTAAAGTAAAGGTTAGGATCGGCTTCACTCCTAGTGAATCCCAACTTCATCAAGTTGCTATCGATCCTCTCACACCATGCTCGAGATGCTTGCTTCAGCCCATAGAGAGCCTTCTTCAACCTACATACATGAGATTTTCGATCATAAATCTCAAATCCTTCAGGTTGCTCTACGTAGACCTCTTCTTTGATCGAACCGTGCAAGAATGCGGTCTTGACATCCATCTGATGTAGGTTCCATCCTTGTGAAGCCGCAAGAGATATGATCGAGCAGATGGTCGTATATCTAGCAACAGGTGCAAATATCACATCATATCTATTCCTTCCTTCTGGGAGAAACCACAAGCAACAAAAATGAGCCTTATACTTTTCAGTACTTCCATCTGCTACATGCTTTATCTTGTAAAGCCACTTAGAAGTGACAATTGTCTCGTCCGGGGGTCTGGGAACTACTTCCCAGACATCATTTTCCATAATGGGCTCATATTCTTCGGTCATAGCATTCTTCCATACTTGATGCTTGACAGCATCTGAGAATGATGAAGGCTCATTTTGTATGATCGTGCTCATGATGATCAGGTATCCCTGATACCTGCTACGTTTCTTACTTTCACGGAGGGTTCCTCGGGGTGCAGCATGTCCGTCAGCATCATCAAGTAGCCCCCTAAGCCATGTAGGCCTCTTCGTAGAAGAAGAAGGCTCAAGTGTATAAATAGGATCCATAGGTTCCTCCACATCAGGCATTGTTACATCATCTACCCATAGAAACTTCGGAAGTCTTTGATCATGGAGCATGGCACGGACAGCTTCCACAATCGTACGGTTCTTCCTTTCCGCCACACCATTCTGCTCAGGAGTATGTGGTGTAGTAGTCTCCCTCTTAATGCTAGCCTCAAGGATGCCTGAGTGAACCAACTATAATATATCGGAGGTCTTGCTTTGGCTTGAGGGGAATGGTCCCCTTTTGAGCTTTCCTTCGGCACATCCTGGACATACACCTTCTTTCTCTACTTGGAATTCGAGCATCACCATTTGTCTTACATCGGGTAGAGCTTTATAATGAAGGTGGGAAAACCTTCAATGCCAAAGTTCGGACTGAAGGGATGTGTCATAAGACATGACACCCAGCGAACTTCCACCGACCTGATATAACGAATCAGCTCGAACCCCAAGAGTGAAGGCATATTTAGCATTATTTTTCCATACACGTACCTTGCCATTGTTGAAGGTCACCTTGTAGCTTTTGTCTTTCGTTGCCAAGATGGACACCAGGTTCTTTTTTAGGTCAGGCACATATAATACATCCTGTAAGTGGATCGTATTACCTTGATTCAATTTGAGAGAGACATTGCCTACACCTTTCACGGGATATTTCATATTATCTCCAAGGATAATTTCCAGGTTAGTTTCTTTCTCTATCAGATTATGGAGAACTTCTTTGTAACCAGTGAAATGCCTTGAGGCACCACTATCAATGAGCCAAATTCCCATTGATTCTGAAGGAGCAGAGGTAGATAGAGCAACTGGTAGGTAGATAGAGCAACTGGTAGATAATATTCATCCTGCTTATTTTCAACAATGTTGGATTCATACCTGGAATTTCTAGCCTTCTTGAATGGTTGTCCTCTTCCTTGATTTCTAGCATTCCACCTTTGCAATTGAATTTTCCATTCCTTTGATTGCCATCAGAGGGATTTTGATCATCGTCCCGGTGTGAGTCCTTTCTATCAGGGCACTCCCTTGCATAGTGCCCTGCTTTATCGCAAATGTAACATCGTCCTTTTCTTCCTCCCTTAGGTCCAGCCTTTCCTTTTGATTTAGTCCCGAAAGTGTTTCTTTTCTTAGCATGAGAAGAAAAGGCAGTAGGAGGACCTTTAGGCATGGGCATTTCTTGCTCTTCTACCCTTGTTTCTTCTTCAATGCATCTAGCCATTAATTCCTCGAAACCAGGAATTACATTATTGTTCAAAAGAGTAGTCCTGAACACGTACCATTCAGATGGTAATCCTCCAAGAGTCGTGAGTGCCATTTCTCTATCAGTAATAGTCTCCCCAATAGATAGGAGATAGTTCCTGATTTCGGTAATTCTTAAGAAGTATGCTTGCATACTCTCATCTTTACTCTTCTTAATTTCCTTCAGCTTATTTCTAATAAACAAAACTTGATTTGCATCATTAACTTTAAATAAACTCACCAGTCTATCGTAGACTTCCTTGGAGGTGTTTAGGTCGGAATGTAAGCCACCGAGTGCTTGTCAATCAAGTCCCGAATGATCTTCTTTGCTTTGACTTCTCCGGTTTTCCATTTGTTCCTTGCAGCAGTAGATGTATTTGATGGAGGCTCAACAATATTGCCTCTCACATGGTCCAACACTCCTTGATCTTCTACGGTTAGATCGATAGACATCTTCCATCCGTGATAGTCAGCTTTCTCATGGAGCTTGTCCACGGCAGGAAAGAGCAATGAGGACCCCATAGCTTTTTTAGGATAGCCTTGCCAATCATCTCTTTGATAATTGCTCTTGCTCTTGCTCGGGCAATGTCTTCACCTCAGCTCTAATACCATGTTAAGTTATGGTATGTTCTATGCTTAGAGCAATTTACTTTTCTTTCTTATTATTATTCATAGATTAGCAATCACATGTGCATAAGTAAAGTGCAGATAGAACATTAAACGATCAACAGAAAACAAGCCAAGACAAGAGACACAAGATGTTGCGGCTAGCCAGGGACAAACCCCACAATATGTGGGGAAACCCTTTGATCAAATCTTTTTTTATCTTCAATAATTCAGCAGAGAGAAATAGCACAATAAATCTGATTTATATTAGAAGTAGCAAACCCTAGATCAGCAACATCAGCGTTAGCGGCTTCACCATCAAAACTAGGGCAGTCGATATCTCGCAAACCGACTACCAAATCGGCTTGATTCCACCACCAAAAAATGTGGCCTTCAGAGGAGGTCTAGATGGACCTACAGCGCAGTTCTGAAGAGGAGGTATGATGGTCAACGCTGGTCAAAGTTTGGATCAACAGTTGCAACTTCAGGTTCAACAGCTTCCTTCCACATGTGTGAGAGAGAGTCTCTTTTCTGCACAGTAGAGAAGAGCCTCTTTTCTACGCAGGAGAGAGAGAGAGAGATGTGATGAGATGAGTGAGTGCGAATGAGGAAAACTCCTCCTGTATTTATACACAACTGTTGATGTTTGAACAGATGCGACTATTGGACTTTTAAGCCTACATGAGTTGTAGGTCAGCTTGATAATAATTCCATAATCAAAATAAATTCATATCTCCATAAATACTTATCGGAATCGGATGATCTTTAGATCAATCCTACACCTCTCGATGAGAGAAATCTAATAAAACTATTATCAGCCATGAATAAGATGACCCACATGAAGTTTGGCCCTAGTTGCCAATTTTAACACTCAAACTTAATGATAGTAACCAGAAGAACATGAAACCATAACAAAATGATTTGATTACGGAGTTCGACCAATTTGGACTACGTCTCTGGGACCTGCTCAATAGTTAGGAGGTCTTCATTCATTAAGTGGCACAAAAAGAGATAAAAGTACAAGCAACATTCTTTCCAATCCTTATTGTCCCTTCGTTTCGGTGAGTCGTTTGAGGGCGTGCGTGTGAACTCGTTCGGGCGGGTCGGGCGAGGGCGTTCGTGTGAACTCGTTCGAGCGGGTCGGGCAAGGGCGCGCCTCCAAGTTGGAAGATGGACGAAGAATGGAGAGCCTAGCTTCAGAAACAAATAGTACCATTGAAATCTTGGCAAAAAATCGTGCAAAAACGCCTATCCAAACACCCAATTTGGATAATCGGGCCTTCTGCAACTTCTCAGAACCTCCCTACTGCTCAAGGCGAAGTCCCGACCTGCTGCCAGGGTCAGGGTCTGCTGTACAATGAATTCTGAATTAATCAATCAGTCCTCTCTGCCTTTCTCCGACACGGATGGTCCTTTATATAAGTTGGCGACAAAATCCCTCAATACCCGGGCAGTTCCAAACAAACGTCGAAGTTTAGCAAGCGGGCATTTTCCAACAGAGGTTCTCGGGGCCCTAGATAGTATGTGGCAACAAACCTTACAAACATGGAAACACACCTTTAACTGCACGCTGAAATCGGCGGCTTTTTACAATCAGCATTTCCCTGCAATTGGCGGTTTCATCGGCGTAAAAACCAACCCATACATCAAACGGCCTGCGATACGGCAGATCCACCGGGAGTATTAAACATAACACAAAATCTCGTGTCTGGAAACCCCATCGCAAATCGCAATCGGCATGGAACCGGGGTTGCCACTCCATGCTACTGCTCCCCTTCTATGAACTGCGATTGCGATATATATTGCATCACAACTGGACTTCATCGGGGCTAATTCATAAACATTGGCTAATCACAAAAAGGCAAAGTGTTTCTGAATCGACCCTCAACAGGATTCTGGGTGTGATTGCGATTTGATCGCATCGCAGCCATAACTCCCCTGGGCCAATTTCCTTTAAGTCGCGGCCTCTTCCTCCTACGATCTGCGATATGCAGGACCAATGGCAGCCTGCCACTTGGCGCTTCCCCATTCGCTGAGAGTGCCTGTCATGTCATCTCTGTTGATTTGGGGTAGCATCAGATGTGCTCTGGCCACGAAATTTGGTGGAGAGGCTAAAGGCACATGAGATCTCCAATACCAAGAAAGGGTTTGGGCAGATTCTAAACAGTTTGAGAGATATTAAAATAATTAATATTTTTAATTAATTCCCTAAGTCTAAACTAAGGGAAATTAAAATATTAATGTGAATTAATATAAAACTGTGTTAAAATGGTCCAAAAGTCATGGATCAAGCCAGATCTAATCTTAGTTGTTGATTAGGGACTTAATCTTTGTCGTTGATCTGTCAACTAGAAAAGTATAAGAGGAGGCTTGAGGGTCACTTGGAGAATACACCAAGAGATCAAGATTTCAACTTTCTGGGGTTGGGTTCGCTAAAAAAGTTGAAAAGAGTGATTTGGAGTGTAGCTGAGGGGCAGTGAATACAGAAGCAGAAAGGAAAATATAGTGTCGAAGGATCAGCGCATCGGCCGGGAAAGCTGACGTAGAGGGCAGAAGCCGGAACTGTCGGGAACTGTCGGAACAACCAGGAAAGTTGACGCAGAGGGCAGAAGTCGAAACTGGTAGAAACAGCTGAAACTGCCAGGAACAGTCGGTAACTGCCGGAATTGTCAAGAAAGTTGACGCCATGGGCAAAAGCTGGAACTACTATGAACAGCCGGAACTGTTGGGAACTGCTGGAACAGCCGAAAAAGCTGATGCAGAGGGCAGAAGCCGGAACTGTTGGAACTACAGAGAAAGCTGACACGGAGGATAGAAGCCGGAACTGCTGGGAGCAGCTGGAACTATCGGGAATTGTCGAAATTTCCAGGAAAGCTGACACAGAGGGCAGAAGAGGTTGACGCAGTCCCTAGAGGCTGACGTTGGGGTTTTTCATGGGGCAGATTGGAGCTAAGGAGTTGCCGGAGTGTTTATCCAGGGTTTCAGCCAAAGCATCTGTCTTCGAAGGAGAGGTACCACTGCTGAGATTTTTCTCTGTTGGCCGAGCCAGATTTGGCACCCAGATTGTATTCTGAAACTTCTTAATAAATCAAACCCTTTGATAGCTACACCAGTTTTCTTGCATTGGGTTTTTCCGGGGACATTAGTCCAAAAATAACGATGTCATTTGTGTGCTTGTTTTTCTTTCCTTAAGTTGATGCTCTGTAATGTGTTGAGCATGTACTTGTGTTTATTTTCAGTATTTACATGGTAAATAACTTGTTAATTAATCAGAACAAGTAGGAAGGAATAAATCAGAAAGTACATGGAGGGTTTCTAAATGTTATGAAACTTCAACATGATATCAGAGGGTGCTTGCAGATCACAAGAGCACTGAGGACATCAACCGAGCAGAGCAGTAGAAAACAGTTGTCCCCAGGGACGGAAGTTGTTCCTAGCAGCCAAACAAGGTAGAGGTGATGCAATGCCTACGTCATCAAGTTCAAGCCAAGAAGAGGCTACACAGAGGCTGAGGGAGGCAAAGACAGGCTCACGAAGAGCCACGCAGAGGCCAGGAGAGCTAACGCAGTTGGCTTAGGGAGCTAGTTTGTCAGTGTTGGGACTGCGCAGAGCCTAGGAGCTCTCACATTCAGGTTGTTGGGGTTTAGAAGGTTATGGATAAGTTGCAAAGTGGATATGGTGGGGTACTGTAGTCAGAACAGTACCTAACAGGGTAAGGCCAAGGAGGAGGGAATTGCTACCAAGGATTTCTGGCTGAGAAATTTGGATCAATGGTGTGGTTTCACAGATGATCAAAGTAGGGGGCATCTCGAGATCGGCAAAACAATTTGCAAGAGGGAAATCGAGGCTCAGAGGAAGTCACATCGAGAACTTCTAGGAGGGAAGTAGAAGAGCAACAGAGTGGCACTACACGGAGTAAGAGACCAGGACAGACTAGACGGAGCCTCAAACTTCATAGTCTGGAAGGCCAAAATCTTATCCGTACTTGACAGAAATCGTGTCAAGCACTTCGCCTTGAAGACGATAGCGGTCCCAGTTGACCCAGCTGACAATGAGAGGTATGAGGAAGCAATGGTGAGGTCCAAGAGTATCATTCTTGACAGGGTCAAGAATCATATAGTACCACATATTGCCAAGAATAATACAACACGAGAGATGTGAGAGGCCCTGACCAAGTTGTATCAGCGTACTTCCGTGCAGAGGAAGATGCTCCTAGAAAATCAGCTGCGGTCATACCAAATGTAGAAGGGAGAACAGATTGACACCTTCCTCGGTCGATTAAAGGAGAACCGAGATCAGATGACTTCCATAGGGGCCACACCAAATCCTTAGTTGATGGTGAGAACAGCCCTGAATGCAGTCTCGGAAGACCAGGAGGTGTTTGTCCAGAGCATACTGGGCAGCGCGACCCTTCTAGATTAGCAGGAAATGTGGGCAGCGTTGAAAAGTGTGCAACAAGAAATGCTAAATTTAGAATGTGCTAAAAATAGACCTGCTAAAATTAGCATGTCTAAAAATAGCAGTTTGGCCAGTGAGGTCATTGGCCACATTGGGTGAGAGGTGAAACTGCTAAAAATAGAAAGTTCTAAAAATAGCATTTCTGGGTTCCTTCCTATTTATAGCAGTCCCTAGTCTATCTATAGGAAGTAAAATTAATTTTGGTCTTAACAGCAGTTAGAAATACTAATTAATTAATTCAGTTGAGCTAATTAGTTAAGGAAATTCGAATTTGAAGTCTTTGTGAGCATGCACATGAGTTGTCCCACTGATTGAGGAATTTATCCTTAATTTCCTCCACTGATTGAGGGAATAAGTATGAGTTCTATAATGAGCGAATCAGTTGACTTAGTTCTAACTAGTCAAGTCCAGTTAGATTATTTTAACAAGTTGTTAAAATAATAAAATATTGTTTGTTAATACTTTCATGCATGTGACAATTATTATTTTAGATAACTGAGGATTCACTCATGGATAACTATTGCATGTCAGTTTTGTCAGAGACCCAATTGAGATCAGATGTGGGACAATGTACTATCAGATTCTTGGATATTTCTAGTAAGTATTCCTTGCACGGAGAATGATCTATTTCTAAGAGAAATACATATTATAGGAGAGTGGAGGACTTGTGGCCTATATATTGAGGCCTAGGTAGTCTATGATATTCATCGTCTGATTACAGTGAGAGCAGGATAGCTATTGAACTAATTCTTTTTGTATGTGTTTGAGGATCTCCAGTTGATTGTTAATACATGGTTGGGGTTTTATGCTAGTGCTTTCCCCTGGATATATCTTGTGTTATGTGTGGTTATTTCTCTTGATCAGTTATGCATGTTTCTATTTGATGTTGCTCATGAATTCGATTATGCTTCCTCT
>APFE030886109.1:6088-28933 GCA_000404065.3 Pinus taeda
ATGCAAATCGCAGAATAATTCCATCGCAGATTTTCCTGGCTCAATATTCAAGAAAAATCTTTTTCCATAAAACAAGAATTAGTCACGTGCTTTAATGTTAATTAATGAGTTATATGCTAGTTGTTAATAAAATATGGTTTTGTGTTTATCAAGGAGCCAGTTCATGTAAGGTGGCGTGTTTTTGCATATCTTTGGCATTTAAAGCTTTCTTGTCATTATTTTTATCATTACTTTCACCTCATTTGTAAACTGCAGGAACGAAGAACAAAAGGTTATACAAGACCGTATGTAGGATACTATGAGGAAGAAATGTAGGAGTCCAATTTCCATCTGGGAAGGCGCACCTAATCTGCTTGGGGAAGAGAATCCTATGGTAATGGATTTGCGGCTACTACAGGCCCATCAAGGTTGGCTGAAACATCAGTTACAAATTAAGCTCATTCATTCCTGCACTGGATAGTGGCAAGGCCCCAAGTTCTCACATACACGGACAGTGTTGATAACACAAATGAACAGTTTAAGACTCAGGTCAAGAGCTTACGGAATCATTATCTTCACAAAGTTTGAGCTTTATATCTCCCAAAAGGCGAAAAACACATCAAGGAAGCTCGAATAAAGAAACAGAGGTAGTTTCCGATGCGCGATTAGCGGCGTGAAAATTGCTTGAAAAGGAAAGCTTCCAATTGCTCAATTACTTGCAAACCCCAAAACATTGCCAGAGGGACACTAGAAACAGAAAGCTAAAGAAAAGGCAGGAGCAGTTTCAGGGTTAATCAAGTTAAATTGGGAGTAATATTGGGCATACATGGTAAAGTCATATAGTCAGCGGTTGATTCCCAAATACATCATCAATTCTGCCGAAAAGATGGCACCAGATCTTGCTAATTCTGTTTCACAACACAATTATAAGCTGAAGTCGGTCGACCGACTCTTCTCAAGCAATGCTGAATGCTTGCGATATTAAGGAGCAAATAAAGAAAGAGTTAGATGTTAAATTTAAATTTAGAAATAGTTTACTTTATTTTTGCTTAGAAAAAGGACGATCATTTAAACCGCATCCTGAATTTTGTAATAGGTTAATTTTAGTTTTAGTTAGTAGTATTTAAACCCTTCTCATGCATTTAGAGAGGGGTCCAGAAATTTGTCAAAAACTTGTCCTCAAAACATGCACTTTTGCACCCTCCGAGGAGGTTTTGATGAATGAATGGAACAAGATTTGTTGATGTTTGCATTTAATATCTGTTACTGATGTTGCACTTCTGTACTCTTAGTGGATGTTAGATCCAAGAGAGATAAATCATTGTCACTTGAAGCTCATGAGTAGGACTAGTTATAAATGGTACTTTTATCTCTTAACCATTTCTGCTTATGTGTTAAAGTGATATTCAATTTTTAGTTGTTTATATATTAATGCGTGAATGCCTAAGTTATCATTTGGCACTTTTGTACGGTAATAGCTATTTATTTATGCTTAGTGTATGAATAGCTCATTATGCGATATGTTTTTCACAACTGTTTCATCTAACTTCATATACGAAGTGGTTCATCTTTATTGAATTCTTTTCTCATAATAGCTTAATGATCTTTATTACCAGTTGTTATTTGAAATCTTTTTAGATCGCATAATAGAAGAATCACACCCCGGGTTAGGATAGACTTAGATGTTTTTGTTTATTAGAATACAATAGCATAGCATTATATTAAAATTAGAATTAGAATATATTAATTAGGAACCATTAGAACAGAAACATCAAATTCTACACACACACACTCATAAATTAGGAAACTGGTCCCATATCCCCAGTCGGACCCGCTATACCAAACGAATAAGGAGCTGCCAACCAAGGTCCAGACCGGGTGGTTATGCCCCTTGTTGTAGACCTGATTTTCAGAGCTTCAACAGGTTCCCTTACAAGAACACATGAATTTTACGATCTCTTCCAACAACTAAAAAAACCTAGATCTAATAATTATCTGAGATCTTAAGGTTCCCTTACAATAACACATGATTTTTAAGATCTCTTCCAATATTAGAACATCTAACAAGAACTTAAAAGCTAAAATGAAATAAAAACATAAATTAAATTATACCTAAAATAAGCATGCAAGTGAGGCCATGGGGGCCCTCCATAACTCCACAAGCACAACACTTCAAAGAAGACTCAAATGTAGAAGCAACAGAATCAAAGTATAATTCTTTATTCCAAAATCTCCATCATGATGTACAAACCAAATTTAAGATTACAAATGGAACTCTAAGCTTACAAATGAAGATTCCAAGATTACAAATGAAGGAGATTGTACTCCTAATTATACAATGGGATGAGATAACAAACTCATAATAATGATCCACTAATATCTATTTAGTTCCATACATCTCTCAACCATCTAGACACATAACCCTCTTTTGTCATTGATCTTCTCCATCAGATCATGATCTTCTCCATGAGGCTTATCTTGTGAAATTCGAATTTGATCATTCAAGGCCACATAAAGGTGTCTTGGAAGCTTCCTTGGAACCTACACATGTCACAAAACAATCTACTTTCCATATATGAAGTAAAATATATTATTTTCTAATATTTAATCAATAATTTCTTTTAAAAATGCTTGAAAATAAATAATATTTGGAAGATATACATGAGACCCATTAATGATGAACAATAGGGAAAATGAAGTGACATGGTAGTGACTAATGAGTGATATAATGGAAGCATAGGTGAAAAATGTATGGTAATGAGTGGTATTTGTATGACATTTTGAAGCCCAACACTCGCCAATCTCTTTAATTTCTATTGTGATATTTTCATGTATGTTGCACATTAGGCTGGAGACTTCTGAAATCTCGACTAACTGACTTTCATCATCACCAGAATCCATATCACTAAATAGAATGAAAGAGTCAAGATCAATATGAACAACATGTATAGGATGATTAACTAGCCTTCCCTTATTGCTGACCATAAATTTCATCTTCTTTTCTCTATAAAGTTTCTGGAGTTGTCCAAAGACAGGGAAGGTGGCGTATGAAAAATCAAGCTGCAGAGTGGCCTTAAATTTTTCTCCCCAGGATCTTGAAAGAAACATGCCATACCTAGGAGGAATATCAACCACTACAACATCCATAAGTACATTTTTTGCTGGCATTTGGTCTAAGGACACTACCAAATCTTTAATAAGACCAAGACATTTCACTCTTCCAGAATTAAAAGAATAAAGGTCATGGTAAGGTCGGGTGATGCTCAGTCCTAGTTTATCCATGATGGCTTTAGGCATCAAATTATGAGAGGCGCTAGAATCTAGCATAGCATTATAAAGGATAAAGTCATGAACTTTAAGACTCAGATAAAAGGGAGGAATTTCACTATCTTCAGGAGCTCCTTCAATTTCATCTTCATCTTCTTCCTATCCTTGAGTGTAATTTTGTTGAAGTGGATCTTTTACTTGACCTTGAGGATCTTGATTTTGCTGCTCTTTCTATCCATTCCTGAATTGTTGTTATTGTTGTCCGTGAAAGTTAGGATTCGTCAATGATGTTTCACCTTGTCGATCAGTTAAAGTTATTTTATCCATCATATTTTCCATAGTTTTTATCAGACTGTCAAGTTTTGCATCAGAGGATGACGTAGGTTCGTCTCTGAAAACCACTCTTTTCTCTGCTCTTTTTGGCTTTGATTTTGATTTCTTAATGACTAGATTGGCCTCAACACTGATTACATTCTGATGCATATTTTCAAGAGTAATCAGGTCCCTTTCTCTGAGTTGGTGAGCCATCTCTGGATCAAAGGCATCAGGGTAATGAATAAGAGCGAAACCAGGGGGAGGTTTCATATCATCAGGTATAGTATTATACATTGTATTAAATCTTGATGTGAATTCTTGAACTGTTTCATTGGGGTTCCTTTTCATTGAATTATATTCAACCAATATCTGTAATGGATTTTTCTTCTCTTCCCAACGAGCTATAAATAATTCAATCAATCTTTGAGAACTGTTAATGGAATTTGCAGCCAAGCTTCGAAACCATTTCCTAACATCTCCTGAGAAACTTTGAGCAATAATCCTCATTTTGGCATTCTCCTCAGTAATTTCTTCTAAATCAATGAAGTCTATCAACTTGTCAACATGCTGTTGAGCTATAATTTCTGCACTTCCATCAAATAAAGGAAGTCTTTGACCATAGTTTTGGGGCAAAGCAGTAACTTGAGCAGGTAGTAAGAGAGGTGCAAATCTTGCCATGACTGCTAGAGAAAGTGAAGGTGTTACAATGGATGGTGTAAGTATAGGTGGTGGTGCTGTTGAGGATGATGGAACTGCTAAAATGGGTTGTAGAGGCAAGGATGGAACGAACGGGGGAGGCAGAAAAGATGATGAAATTTAAGCTTTAGGAGATGTGGTAGATGAGCTTGGAGGTGAAAAAGAGGATGGAGCTGTGGCTAGGTATTCAAGTTGATATTGAACAAAATCTTTTTCAGGCATGATCTGGAGTTAGTTAGCAAGGCTTTGAAGCTTATCAAAGTTTAACCATAGTTCATGATTAGTCTTAGTAGACAAGTATTCTGAAGAAAAAGAGGGAGTTTCAACCTTTAAAGGTTCTAATGTTGTATCAGAGATGCAGGAGTTAGACTTGGACCTTGTAAGTGACAATTCTATCTGCTCTTCAAATGGAATTTGCTCAAAGGCAAATAGGTTTATGGGTAAAGAAGTTGTTCTTCTAATCTTTTGAACTGCACTTTTTGTGATGGGTAGTCTAAGTTTTCTGAGCAGTCTTTCAGGGTCTTCAATAATGAAAGGTGGATTTGGGTCAGGATTTGACCTAGTATGCCTTTTGGAAGACAAAATATATACACCCTAAACTGAGGAAATTTATGAATTCAGCCTATCTTCAGATACTGGAAACTGAGAGGTACAGAACCAGTTCTTTGAAAGCTCTTTAAATTTTTCCCAGGGATAATTTAACAATCATTCCCCGGCAACAGCTCCAAAAATGTTAGTCCTTACAATCTCCTAGGCTGAAAAGGAAATTGACAAGGGTAACCTCAAACCACTTCAGCATCAGTAGCTAGCCCTACTGAGCATGAGAGGGATCTCTCTAAGATTTTTATCAGTGATATGACTTTAAAGTAAATGAATTTTTGGCTAGATATGTGTATTTGTTTGTTTGTTTATGAAAATTTGGTTTTTTAAGATTTGTTGAACTTAAGGTTTTGAGCCACAAGTAGGTCTAAGGTGTGGGAATGCGGGAGCTAACTTTAGAAGGAGCTAGATAACATAAACCATGGTGTAATTTGAGTATTTGTCAGTGTAGAATAGAGGATATAGTGTGGAATAAACTAATGATCATAAATAAACATGATTTCATTAGCTTAGGAAGACAAAACACATAACCATGAAAACCAGATAACAGAGCTTGAGAAACAAGAATTCTGAGTATTTTATCATAAGGCATTCATAGAAAGAAGATACATAGTGTAGATAAAGATGTTTAGACCATGATAAAACAAAAATAATGAAGTACAGGCACCATGAACTCACAGGGCTAGAGTTCCTTGAAAATAGCTGCAACCTGTATCTGTATTAGCTGAAAAGATGATTACATGCAAGCCTCCTTTACAAAAAATTCAACCCTCTTCTCTTGAAGTGAAATAGTACTTATAGACTCTCCTACACCAATTTCCCACCTTTAGGAGTCGAGCTCCTTGGTGGAGGAACTGACTCCAATATTCTCTCAACCAACAGGTGAGAGTGAGAAGGTGAAACTCAAACACCTCATGAAGAGTTTGATTAGGAATTTGCTTCTTTTATGAGGCCTAATAAACAAAAAAAACAACCTATGATGTACATTTATTCATGCCTACAACACCTATCCTCATAACTTATGTCATTGCATAGAGAATCTTAACTTTGACCAAGTTTGACTACAATCTAGAAATTTACACAGTGAAATTTACAATTTGAAACACAAAACGATGCAGAAGCGTAGTGCCGACTTGGAGCTGATTTTTAGGTGCCTTCTGGGGCTCAAAATAAAAATCTGAGAGAATCGTAAACTAGACCTTCAAGTCTAGCCTCTAGAACAGTTTGAATTTCTAAATTTGGAGCATGGGAAGTCCTTCAAAAATTCATTCTCCCAAGGTCACTCCAGAAGCGCAACGCCTGTCAAAAAAGGGTCCAAAATGCTTGATTTTCACCATGTTTTTGAACTTTTCTCCCAAACTAAGCCTCCTTTGTAAAATCCAGGAAAATGGGTTTTTATAGGATGCCAAGACCTTTCTAACAGTGTATAACATTCCTCAAATGAATTCCTGAGGAAAGGTCGGCGATGCGCTTTTAGAAAGGCCAATTTTCTACATTTTGACCAAAATTTGCCAAAAAAATTAAAATGCTTAGAATTGACTCAAGATTGGAGGGAGGGTGTAAAAATGAGTTTTTTATAGCTTCATGGATGCTTCAGCAAGCATCTCCAATTTTCCCTCATCCTTTTGGCCCTTTTTGGCCTCCTTGAGCTTGTTTTGAAGTTTTTTCACTTTGGCATTAGCGATCATGTTTTGAGCTTGATAATGATGCACCATGTGTCTGAGCATTTGATTGTCTCTATTTGCCTTCTCCAGGAGCTTCTCTAGGTGTTCATTCACTTTGTTTAGCCAATATTCTTTATCTTGATGCACTTATATGGCTATCCTTTCTTCTAGGTCAAGGTCCTCATTTAGCAGAATTTGCTCTTGTTCTTCTTGCAAAGCTTTCTTGAGGCCTCCTTTCCTTGGTATTTTCCTCCTTCCCCTCTCCTTTGATGCTTCAGGCTCACTTGATGTCATTATCTCTTTTCCTTCGCCGGTTTGCTGCAATAACTTGGCTTTTTCCTTTTCTAGTATCAACTCTTTCACTTTGAGTTGATTGTTTTCTTGTTCAAGGAATGATATAACATATTTTGCCCTGTCCAAATTGATTGCTAGCTCCATGATTTGGTAGTCCTTGTCCTTGATAGTCTGGCTCATAATTGAAGTCTCATCTTCCTCCTCTAAATCAATAATCTCTAATTCATGCTCAACTGTCTCCTTATCCTTTGCTGTCAATTCCTGCCTTGTCGATGAAGAAGGCTTGGCCCCTTTCTCTTTATGAGTAGAAAAAGCAAGCCTATGCCCTTTGTTATACATTTTGGTGACCTCTAGCTTATGTAACTAAATCTTCTCTGCTATTTTGCTAGATTACCCCATCTATGTTTGTTGTTTTGGTGCACTTGGGGGCTGAGAAGCCACATTTTCCTCATGCCATTTTGAAGTTGTTTCTAAAAATGCCTCCCAAGCCATACCTCTCTCTGTAAACTGATGAAGAACAATATTTTTTATGAGATTGTGATGAAACAAGCTTGGAGAATGCTCTTTGTGCTTCAACTGTATCTTCTCAGACATTTCTGAAATACTCTTGAACAGGTAATTGCACATGTTTTGTGGCTTTTGAGATGTGAAATGCATCAGGAGGCAGATATGGTATGCATATAACCTGGAGAATCTACCTTCATAGGTAAAGAACCTCATGATTGTCTTCATTAAAGCGGCATACTTCTCAAGCAAGTATCTGAAAGGCATGAGATGAGTATGTGTATCTCTGTAGAGCGTCTTCAAGAATGGTTTGTAATATTCAAGATCTAGGTTCATTCCTTTGAACCAATATTCCCTATTGTTTGGCAAACTAGTTGCTAGTGAGATGGAGGCCACTAAGGAACTAAACTCAATACCAGCGATGACAAAAATATCTCCTTTCAATTGTGTAGCTATCGAATTTGTTAGATGTTCATAACACCCTATTTCACTTACTCATTTACAAAATTCCAAACAATGAACATCTTCAAAGCATTATTTGATGAAAGGATAGGAGTTGATCTGATTGCAAGCTGATGGTTCATATCTGAGAATCCCCCCTCCTTTGTGTTGTCTCTTTCTCTCTGGTGAAGAATCAATCTCCATGATGACACAAAATCCTAGTAGCAAGAAGTGAAATAGATGTGAGGTAAGTGTGAAAATGAAGTGATATATGAGGGATTTTCAGAAAATGATGGGAGGGGTTTTGTCAAAGATGAGATGGTTTTGAGAAACTGATGAAAATGAGTGAGGAAGATGGTGAAAAAATGTGGCTGCTAGTAAATGAGACCAAGAAGTTTTATGATATGGTTGTGCCAAAATAACTTTAAGAATGAGCTAGGGTTTTATTTTTTTAGTGTTTAAACTTGATTTAGAGGTGGATGGACTGGTCAAGATAACTCATCATACATGTGTGTAGGTGTATAAATTCAATTTACATGTTTAGGAGATAAAAAATTGTGATGACCATTTCTACCCTAGCATTTCCCATGGTATTTTTGCTACAAACCCTGGCATGAAATATTTTCAACAGACAATGTAAATGGGAAAGCAAAAATCAAGGTAAATGATGTACTTATTTGTTCCTCGGCCTTAGAAAGCAATTTGACTAAGTTTGAAAGCAAGAATTTTGAAATTTGGGAAAATTTGGGTGATTTTCAAGCACTCACCCTCCGTGCAGTGCAGTTCTTCTACGCGTAGCGCCAAAGCGCAGTGCAATTCTACTACATGTAGCGCCTTCCTCAAAAGCACAACGTAGTGTATCTACGTGCAGCGCCTGCAATTTTTGACCAAACTCGCCTAGGGAAATGGATTTCTTGTTTTTTTAAGTGAGTGACCTCGATGATGAAGAGTGAATCAGAGATGAATGAAAAGGTATTAAGTCAACCTGAGTTTATATAGGAGTTATTTATTCACTTTTTCAAAAAGAGAAAAGAAACTAATCTTCTTTTGTGAACTGATTTCACATTTCTGAAGGCATCTTTTACCTTGCCTTTACAAATGTGATTTTTGCATCTCTTGAGTGTTGGTGCTTTCTTCATTTGAAACTTGTAATGAAAATGTGAATGAATCATGTTTCAATTCTTGAACTCTTTGCTTTGTCATGTTTGACTTATTTCTGACTTTTTCATGGAAATGGTGGACCTTGGGGACCTGATGGATGACCTAAGACCTAATGGAATGATGATGATGACTTGACCTATGTTCATGGTGTATGATAAGCAACCAGCATGAGTGGAATTTCAAACCATGACTCCATCTTGGACTAACCATACTATGGCCAAATTTGTTGTGTAAACCTACTAACAGAAAAATTTGATGAAAAAAACCCGAAAAGATCATGGTAAAAGCATTTTTTTATACATGTGATAGGTTAACAATACTGACACTAACATTTGGTCGAGTAAATTAGTTTGATTAGGAAGTTTAAATGAACTAAAAGAAATAGCTAAGGCATCTGCATGAATATTCTGATCTCTTGGAATATAAATCAAATTAAAAGCATCAAAGAAGTTTTCAAATGAATCCCATACTTCATTTAGGTAAGACCTATGTCTTGTGTGTTTAGTCTAGCAAATATTTCTCACTTGCTTGACAATAAGTTCTGAATCAATAAAAACACTTAAGTTTTGAACCTTTAAGATTTTATCTAATTTCAATCCCAAAAGGAAAGCTTCATATTCAACCACATTATTTGTAACTTTAAAGTCTAGCTTACATGATTGGGTAATGTTTTCTTTTTCCGGTGATATTAAAACTACTCCAGCTCCTGAACCATCTTTTGTATAGGAGCCATCAAAAAATAGTTTCCATATATCGGTTTGATTTGGTGCTGGACTTTCAATTACATCTTCAATTTTAACTTGAGTTTCATGCACTTGGTTTGAAGAGAGTTGAAAGAAACCAAAATCGTGGTCAATTGCATAAATGGGATGGTTCCTTCGCTGGTCTATTTTGCAAAAAGTGTGTGCAAATATCACCTCTCTATATAATCTTAATTTTTCTCCCCCATAAACTAAAATAGTAGCATAAGACATATCCATCTGAAGAGCTCCCCCTAATTTAGCACAGCAAGACCTAGAAAGAAGCATTCCAAATTTGGGAGGGATATTTGTGACAACTATATCAAGTATTACACTTTTCACTGGAATTTGGGCAAGGGTGACTACTAAATCCTTAATCAATCCTAAGCAAGGCACCCTTTTAGAATCGAAGGTGTACAAGTCATGATAGGATCTAGTTATGTCAAGTTTCAAATAGTCCATGATAATTTTTGGCATGAGATTATTTGATGCTCCAGAATCAAGCATACGATTATACAACATGGAATCATTTGTCTTAAGAGTTACATAGAAAGGAGGCACTATTTCATCTATCATATCTTAGCTAGGGCCATAAAAAAATGTTGGTTTTTCATCTTTTAGACTGATGATATCACCTTGAGCATCAACCGAGGTATTTTGTATCCATTTGGAAACCTGATTTTTATACCCAGGGTTCTTTGAAAGTTTTGAAAGAGGAATTGGGATTTTAACTCTTTCTAACTCTTTTTCAACATTAAATGTAGTTAAAGCATTTTTTTCATTTTGAGGAGTATCAATTGACTGATTTAATGGTCGAATAAAAGTCATTTGAGTTTCACCAGTTTTGGCATGAGGTTCAATTACTGGAGTTTCCTTAGGAGGTCTTCTAAGGCCATGTCTAGGCCTAAGGTCATATCTTTTGTTCAACTCTGCAATTAAAAATTCAGAGAAGGCATGGTATTTAGAAACCTGTGAAGATTCTTGATCTTGTTGAACCTGATTTTGTTGTGTAAGAGGAATAATCACCGTTTCATCAAAAGAAGTATCCATATTATTTATATATTCAATGATGGTCATAGTATTATCATCAGGTTGTTGATCATCTATCAACAAAGGAGTGGGAATCTATTGATCATTACTAGGTCTCTGAAGAATTTGTAATGGTGGATTTCTTTTGTACTGACCTTGATTTTGATTTTGGGGTCTGGTAACTGTTTGTTGAATTGTCCAAGGTTGAGTCTCAATCTTGGAAATTCTATTAGATAGATTTCTATGAAGAGAAGTTATTTCATCTATTTTAGAATCTTTTGTTTTAGTCTTAGAGGAATTAGAATCCTCTAGTGTCGATTTGAGTTTTCTTTGGGCTTTTTCATCTTTAGCTTTCAAAGAAGTTGAAGCAAACCTGTTTGCTTCTACCTCAATAGCATTTGTTTGCATATCTTCAAGAGTTCTTAAAGATCTCTCTCTCAGCATGACAACAAAATCATCATCAAAGGCTTTAGAAAATCTAGACTTTGCTGCTGCTACATGGGGTTTATAATCAAGGAGCATTTTATGATAAATGTAATTAAATCTTTTGATAAATTCCGATACTGGTTCACCAAAATTTCTTTTAAGTTCATCAAACTCAGTGAGAAAGTAAAGAGGATCTTTTTTCACAATCGACTAGTTTTTAAATACGTTTGTAAGTTCTTCCCAATTTCTAATGGAATTTGCAGGTAACTGCCTAAACCAAATTCTTACATTTCCTTCAAGTGATTGTACAAACAACCTCATGTAAAAATTTTCTTCTTCAATATTCATATTATCTGCAAATTCTAAAAAGGCTTGAAGATGGTCCTTAGCATGGGACCAATTTCTCCGTTATACCTGGGAAGGTATTTCAAGTATCCAGCAGGGAATGCATCGAGATTAGGAGGTAAGACTAAAGCTACATATCTCGCCTGTACAATAGGTCGGAAAGCCATAGTGGGACGTTGTTTATGAGGTGTTTGTGTGGATGAAGAAATTGAATAAGATGAAGAAGCTGAAGAAGATGAAGAAGGGGTTGAAAAAGGTGATTGAGGGGGTGAAGAACCAGTTGGAGGTGAAGGAGGAGGGGATCTCCTCAATGATTTCAAAGGAGTATTAAGAATTAACTTCTAGACTTGTGGATGAATATCCTCCTTTATTTCAAAGAGTGGATTTGAATACAGAGAGACGGTATCTTCAAGTTGTTCAGAAGTAGAAGCTTCAAGTTGTTCAGAAGTGGGAGGAAATGAATAAGTGGTAGGGGATATGAAATATGTTGGTTTGTATTATGGTAAATTAACACCCAAGTCAGACTCAGCTTTAGGTGATCCTGGTGGTAGTGAGGGTTCTGGATGAGATTCAAATGAATGAATAAGGAATGCTGATTTAAAATCAACTCCCCTGTCTAAGAGTTCAGCAACCCTAGATGATAGGTAGGAGTAATTTGGATTGGGTAGAATGTTACTATAAGGATCAAATGATGCTAAGTCTTCAAACTACAAGATTTAAGAGGAAGAATAATAGGGTTAATGTCCCCCTTTAGAACTGGCTTTCCTTGGAGGTTTTTCAGGGTCTGGCATAGGATTAACTAAGCCAGCCTTTGAACGAGATCTAGTGTGCTTAAAGGGTGCTCGTTTGGGAGAGTGGAGTCGCTAGGTGCAGGATTTTAACCTTTCTAGACCTTTAATCACCTTAAAGGAATAGAATACATATCATTGACCTAGGAAAACTTAATGAAATTCGAGTCCCCGACAATAGCGCCAGTTTGATGTTATATATCTGAGATAATAATGGTCAGCTATTATGCCAAAGCATCTAAGATAATTGCTTTTGGGGTTTTTTTTTTAATTTGGGAGACCAATGGATGAAATAGATATAGAACTAATGTGACTAACCTCTTGAATAATATCAATATATCAGCAGAGGACTGCTATAAATATTTACACAGTGAAATAGCTTTTATGTTGATGAGCAGAAACTAAAAAGTAATATGATTGCCACAGTTTTCAAATCGAAAGCTAGATAATCATAAGTATGAAAACCCTCAAAATATGTTTAAAGGTTTGAGAAAATACACATGAGCTTACAAAAGATGCTGATGATTTATGGATTTTGAGGGAATTAATTAAACAAACAGTCCATTAATTCATTCTCTTTATAGATTATCACTTCAGAAGCTTATAGGAATAGATTGAAATACAATTATTCCTTCCTAGTTATCTCTGCAAGACACAAGTATAAGAAGAAAAAACATAATGAATGACACTGGAAACACTTATAGGAAACACAAACTATGTAAAATAGAATTAAAAATCATTTGCTTCGTATTAATGATCCAAAAAAAATTAATTACATCAGATGTCTAGAAATGCTTCTTCAAGGGTGCAACCCCTTAATAACTCATGAAGAGAGTTATTTATACAATAGTAGGACGAAAATATCCTGAGCTGCTTTTACAAAAATACATTATTACACAATCAAAAATTAAACTACCTAATGATCTGGCACTATTTTGGTGCTGCGCTGTTTGATGACTATTATTGAAAAAGTTGAAAAATGGTTGAAGTTGACTGTTCCCTCAAAAACTGAATGTTGTTCAATTATCCTTAATCAAGTAAATATATTAATTCTTCCCATCATTTCTTATCTAGGATAGAAATATTTGTTACCATCCTATAGATTTCATCCATCTCGGTATATTAAGTAAAAGTGGGGTTTACCAAAAATATATGCTTGATTTCATCTAGGATGAAGAAAGAATCCCTGAGTGTTTTTACTATGAGAACTGGTGTTGTTGATCCTTTGATATTGGAAACTAAAGCTACATGGGTGTCCACTTCTATTAAATTCTTGATATAATCCTCAATTAGCATTAATTTATCATTAATAACCATCATAGAAGGTAAACCCTTGCTAATCAAAGGTTCAATCTTGTTGAAAAAACTCAAAACTATGGTGTTAACATTGTTGCACTTTTCTTGTAGCTGAATGGTGAGATTTTTCTTAGTGATAATATTCTTTACCTCTAATATTGTTGCAATTCTGTCATTTATTCTTAATTCCTCAAGCTTGTAGTCATCCTTGGAATTTAAAAATTTGATTATATCAGAGGTAGTCTCTGGCATATCATCAAGCTGCTTAGTTATAGTTTCCATTGCTTCCTAAGCTTTTTCCAAGAGATCTTTTTGATTGAATATTATATTAATGGAGGGCCAAATCTCCTAGATTTCTTCTGTAATTTCTTCCCATAGAATTTCTTTTGCTAAACCCAATTTGTTTCCTATGAAGGAATCTGTGAGTTCTCTCTGCAACATTTCCACTTGTCCTTTGAGTATGTTTGTTTCAGTTGTATGTGAATTGTCTGATATAGACTTCATAAGTCGTAATTATTTGAGTTCATCCTTTAATTTATTTATTTCTCCTATCTGTATAGACAGGTTCGGAACAACTTCAGTAAGTTGTTCAGCTCCTTCTATTGTACCTGTTACTGATGTAGTGGCTGAATTAGAAACTCTGGTGATGGGAACTGCTGGAAGAGAGACTACATCTATTGCAGTTTGAATGTTCTTGAAAAGTTCCTCCTTCTCCTTAACCAATTTCTCCATCTATTCCTCCATTTATTTTATTTTTAAATTCTGTTCTATGATGAGCTTCATCATATCTGACTTTTGAGTCTCCCTCTCTTTAATTTCTTTGGCCATTGGATCCTCAAATGCTGGTAGTTTCAGCTGTTTCTTTAATGCTGCAACTTTAGTGTTCTTTTTCTTAATGAGATCCTCTGCAACATTTATGTTTGAGGGATCATATCCCATCCTTAGCACTAGATTTTCCAAGGATTGAATCTTGGTATCCTTTTCTAATGAGGATACCTTCTCCAATTTTAGTTGTGACTGAATGTTGGCCAATGTAACCTACATTTTTGACAAAATCATAGCATTGTTTGTTAAGGTTGAAGCAATCATCTGTCCAGTTTGTTTGTGCATCTCAATTTGATCAATTGGATGCACATCCTTGACATTAAAATTAAAAGAAGTTTGTTTTTGGTATTGTGCTGCAATCTTGGGCTAAGGAACCTGGGCCTGCAAGAAAGCCATTTGCATCTTTCCCTTCTCAAAGTCGAAGACTGAAAGAAGCCTAGCTTGAGAGTTGGAAGAACGCTTCCAGAACTGGGTGTAAGTGTTCAAATTCAATTCTTCATTCTTTATTTTGATTTCACTAAAGACATGTAAAATTTCTTCCTCTTTATTCTCTGGAATGCCTCCAACAGTGTGAACTATCTGTTGTTCATGAGAAATGGTAGATTGAGTTGGAGATTTTATAGGCTGTCCACCAGACTGTGAATCAATATTCATAAAGATCCTTTGTTTCTTTTTCCTATGAAAAACCTTGAATCTTTGGCTTTTTGCCTCTGTTGTAGGTGAAGATTGTTCTTCCCTCCCTCTCTTGGCTCTATTTTCCTATGCAATTGGTGTTTTCATATTAATTGTAGAGACTTCCTTCTCCTCAGCCTCCTGGAGGGTATTCTCTGTCCATTCCAATTGATTCTTGAATTTTTCTATCTCAGGCCAAGCTGTATAATGATATGGTGTGAATTTATTTTCCACCCTGAGTTTGGAGATGACTCCCAATGGGTCATATGACCAAGAGAAACTAAGAGCAAATTTCATTTCTTTTAACAGCTTATCTGCTTCCTCCCCTGCTGCCCTAGTATTACAAATGAAGGGACCAACTTGAGCTTTCAGCTTAAATTGTGATTTATTTTTGGCAGCTACAAAATGTACTTCATCTGCATTCAATATTTTCCTCAAGTACTTGAATTCAAAGATTCTAAGAGGGAGGTACTTTGGAAGTTTGTAGGGTGGAAGCTCACATCCAAAAAACCTAATTTTTGTGTAGTTTTGGTAGCAATACCAATCTCCTATTGCTGCTTGATCTATGAACTGAAGTTCTTTGACAACCTCCTCACTAATCCTTGGTAATGGAGTGTTGCTCATAAGGTTGAGGGCTAGATGAATAAACAGTTCTATGAACTACTTATATGTGAACTCTTCTTTCTCCTCTTCTTCCGTGTTAAATTTGACAAACTGCTCATGTATGGTTTCAGCTATGAAATGACTGAAATCATAAATATTAGTAGGCTTAGAATTAGAAGAAAACATGGATAAGAAACCAAGGATGGCTTCAATGACAGATTGATCGGAGTGATAGCCAAGCAAATAGGACAGGATAATAGTAATATGCATGGTTATATCAGGAAACATGGATGAATCATAAGGGGGATTTCTCTTTGGTAGAGGATTACTAATTGCTAAAAATAGTTCGAGGGTCTAGGATATCTTGGTAAAGTATATTTTTTTATAATATTCTATCAGGTTTTCATGGGAGAAAGGATGAGTTGGTGTAGTGGCAGGGGCCTACAACATTTTCCCAATTGAATCAGCGTTAATGGGTGTTACAGGAAAATTTGGGCACATCAACCTCGACTTCCAGATCCGTATTATTAGGGTCCATCAATCCCTAATTTAGTTTTTTCCATTCTCTAATGAAGTTAACCTACATCATGCTTGCCTCCCAAGAGTTTCATGTCACCATTCAACCAAACAATGCCCCTAGAGAGATCAATGCAAATGGCCCTTTATCAGGCTGCAATGCATTGCAGGCACTGCACTGTCTAGGTGCTATGCATCACACCTATCCTTTGTTTAACCTGCAATGAGCGAGATTCATCGAATTTTTTAAATGAATCCATTGGATTCCTCATCCAATGGATGCTTATAGAGGTTTCTAGAAGATTGGAGCTCTCTTGGATGAGGAAGGAGATGAATGAACCTTGATCCATTATCCCTTCCTCCATGGAACCACTTCCCCATTATGACAAAGCATTCATGAGGGCCATTAATGGCTTAACCTCCTCCATTCAGATATAAATGGACCAACCACTTAAAGGTTGGTCTATGTTGAAACTTCTTGAGCTAAGGAAATGTTGTTGGAAAGAGATTAGTAGAGAGAGTAATGTTATCATGTCAAATTGTTGTTTCATGAGGAGAGAAGGGTTTGAAGTTGGAAGGATGACACTGAATCAGACATGCATTTACATGGGTTGTAATCTTTCCTTCTATGAATAAAGAGTTCTATGGTTTTTCCCATTCATGTGTTATGTGATGTATATTGTACTTTCGATTCTATAATATGTTTAGTTAACAGATCGATATGTATGCTTTGATGATTTTCTGTCTCGGCTTGTGTGTAGCTACCTTTCAAGCGAGTTAAGTACGGAAGGGAGTGGTGAAAGCGGTCAAAGGGAAGAGGGATTGAGTGAGAGATACAGATTGGTTCTTTTTCTCCTCTTTCTTTTATCTATTAGCTATAGGAAAAGAAATTGAATTACTTTAACTATTGTTCTAGACTTGCTACTAGATCTATGGGTTAGTCATTTGAAGAAACACTAAATTTTCCCATAACAAAATGACGACTCCACTAGGGAACAATCCTATCCCTTATAGTAGCTTATCACTCTCTTAAAAAAACTTTGATAAAATTTACCCTTTGTTATTCATCGAATTGAAGTTCAATTCACTAAAGATTGAGTCAGTTTTGAGTATAAAATTGTCATTTTGTAATCAACGCACCTTTGTAACTGACACAGTGCACTGCATTGCACCCTCTGCATAGAGACAGTGCTATGCATCACACTGTCCCTCACTCTGGCCTGTGTTGATCCCTTTAGGATCAATTTTCCCATCTAGGAGTTGTGTCCTTTAGTCAATTTTCAGTTGTCTGAATTGCCTGTTGGATATAGATGAGGTCTTGTCTCTAAAAATAGTCTTGGTTTCCTTGTTTCAACCCGATTTAGACTGGATTGTTAAATTTTTTTTTATGTATTTGTTTTATCATTTGCAGTCCATTGTCGAAAATAGTTTCAGTCGATTGTTTTGTCAAAACGAAGTGTCATAAAATCTTCCTTTCGTAAAATAATCGATTGGTCTATGTGTGCACCTGATTCATATTTTCGTTTAAAGTGTCAAAAATCTTCGTTTCCTTAAAGTTGAAACTGTCATTTAGTCTTCCTTTATCTTTAATAGAAATTGTTATAAATCGACATTTTTGTGAAAAGAGTTTTTGAATCGTTGTGCATTAGTTTTTCTTAGTGCATAATTCACATTAAGGAGAACTGAAAAGAAAAAGAAATACATGTAATTGCATTTTAGAGTTTGAGTGTGTGCGCTTAAAAGGAATGGTTGGGGAATTGCATTAGTTTGTGCTATTTGTTGTTTGATCCAAAAAGTACTTGTTTTCTCTATCCCTCATAGCTAGGATTTTCATTGTTGAAAACAAATGGAAAGAGTGCTTCTCATTCTAGTTGCATTCTTAGGAATTTTGGAAAACATCTCGTGGTGAAACCCTAAGGAAAATTCTAAGCAATATCAACCTAAAATTAACCTCAATTAACCTAATAACGCATTGGAATTTAACGCAAAATAGCTAGAGGTGTCTAGGCTAGAGACGTGTTCTAGCGTCTTAAAACCTAGTGGCTGTCATTTTCATTGAGGTTGGGTGATTCCTCCTCTCTGAACCGATAAGTATTGATACAGACTTGTGCTCCCTGTACCGTCGAGTATATAGTGGGAGACCCCAATACGCTTAAATCCTTTATCCCTAGGAAGCCGAGTCTGTCGCCTTACCGATCACAATGCACTGAACATAGCATTCAGGAAGACTGACTGCCATACGGTAAATCCTTGGTAATTTCTCTTTAATTTACCACCAAGGTGTATATTGTAGTTTTGTGATTAGTTTGGTAAACCCTCTTACTTAGTATCTCCAGAGTAGTCACTTTTGCTCCTGTTCAACTCCTTAAAAGAAAAGGTTCATTTGAGCGCTTGTCCTTTTAAGCTCATTAAACAACGAAAGCGACTAGAGTCATCTTTTGTTTTTTCTCGACTCTTAAAAAATGAAAAAGAAAAGTTATGTTATAATTTTGTAAAATTTAATTGACCGCGAATAACATCCTTATTCCTTAGTTGAGTTAGTTTGATAAGAACAATCAACAATTCTGGAGGAAGATCAACCTCCACTCCGTCGTTCAAGGAGAGTTACGAGCAAACCGCCCTTGCCACCGGAAGTGATGTCCATCCGGTCAAGGCGGACTCATCAAACTGAGTCTAGTACTTCATCTAAATTACCAGAGCCACCTATTATGGCTAGTACTAAGCCTCAAGTTACTCAAACTATTTTTGGCACATCTGTTACACAAGAAGAAATTACTCAACTAGCTTAGGCCACTATAACGGAAACAAGTGAAAAAGTACCTGAATTGATCCACAACTTGAAGTTAATCAACTAGAAATTACTTCATAAGTTGAACCAGTTCAATTGGAATTTGAGCCAAAACTCATAGCAGTTGAAACCGAAGACATTTCTGAACCTGAAGTTGTTCACGAACCTTCGCTTGAAACTAAAGTTATTTTACCGGAACATCTGTACTTTAACCTTGAACATTTTGAAGTTGTTATTGAAATACCTCAGTCGTCTGTAGTTCATAAACCTCCATCTTTAACACCAGAATTCTTTTTCGAACCTGACGGTGAAATCCTTCCACCTGGATTAATAGTTGTAGAGGAAGAAGCTGAAGAAGATTCTACCCACAGGACTCCACATCATTTTGGACCTATTTTATATCTTTATTCTGAGTCTTTTCCCCATTTTGTTGTTGCCTCTGAAATCCCACTTGATTCATTAGGTCAACTTTTGGGTCGATTAACCATGGCGGAACAACCACAAACATCCCAGATTGCTTCATGTGATGTGGTTGTGGTAGAGTGCTTTTGCTGCTACTTCTTCAATGTTTACAACCACACCTGAGTCACATTTATATGGACAGTTGTCCATCCCGATTGGTTACCAGTCTATGTCTGGAGTCCACTCAAGGGTTTCTTCTTTGCCATGGTCATCACCCATGTCATCATCATGGATTTTACCTATTTCTTCTTATCAAGGACAACAATTTGATCCTACTTATCAGTATCAAACTGGGAAATAGGGTGAAAAAAGACCCATATATCCTATTAACACTAGATTGCCACCATATGGTTAGCAATATGCCTATTCGTAGCATCCTCCCTATCAAGGAGGACAACCCTATGGCTATGTCCCCCAGTATCCAGGTCAGCCTGAAATGAGAGTCTGTCAGTGGCAGCCAACTATGCCACCACAACCAAGGCTTGTGTATCTGACACAACCTATGCGAACTGAGCCAATTATTTCAACCCAACTTGTCGTAACTATGGAACCACATATACAAGCTCAACCTGTGGCATCTCAACCTGTGCAAGTTAGTTCCGCTACCTCGCAACCCTAAGTTTCGATTCAGCAAACCCAAACTTCTCAGGCTATTATGTAACAACCGCTTGTTTCTAGGGTACAATTACCTCAGGTTAGTGTGCCATTATATGGAGTGACTCAAGTTGCTATAGGTTTAGTTTATTCTCAGCCTGGTCAAACTGGCATTGGGGGGCAATATCAAAATTCACAACTAATACCCCAACAACCTTAGCAGTCACAGTATCCACAGCCTCCTTTTCAGAATGTCCAACCCCAGTATGGGCCTACTTTCCAAGCTCAGTCTCGGCAAGGACAATATCGAGCATATTGGGGTCCTGTGTATCAAGCCCAAACTAGTTACGAATAAATGCAAGATCAACCTGATCTTAATCCATATATCGGATATGTCCCACTGCCTTATCAAGGATATCCACCTTATGTGGGTATGCAAAGGCCTATGGCACAGGCAATTCCATCTTATCCTAGGTATGCTCAACCTGATCTGAATCGGTAGTTGCCATTTGTGGCAACCCTAGAATTACCAGATTTAAACCATCTTACCAATGATCCAATTTTGTATTCACCATTGTGGCCGATAATTCCTCATAAGTTACCTTCCGATATTCCAAAGTTTAGTGGAAATCCTGGAGAAAACCCTTCAATTCACATTATGACTTATCATTTATGGTGTTCTTTGAACTCCTTGAATGATGATTTAGTAAGACTCTGTCTTTTCCAAAGAACGCTCATTGGTTCAACTGCTAAGTGGTATATTGAATTTCCGAGAGCTTCTTTTAATAATTGCACCCATTTAGCCACTACTTTTTTGATCCACTTCGATTTAACAATCAAATATGAAACTGGAATAGAACTTTTGACCAACTTTAAACAAACAACTTCTACTCACATATCAGATCATATTCTTGAGTGGCGTCATCGTCGTCATATGGTTAAAACCTATGTTGTTGATCAGCTTTTAGCTGAGTGGTTCATTAAGTCCTTATTGCCATCTATCACTGAGAACGTGGCTAAAGGAGGAGTTGTTATAGAATAGCAAGTGATTGCTCATGTCCAATATTTGGATTTCATTTACAAGCAATCCGGCATGCTCTATGACAAAATTCCACAAGCACTGTGTTAGTGTTTGTATCTTCATCCCTCCGTCAGTGATCAAATTCTCTTGTTGCATTACATTTTAGGTGTCTCACTCAGTCAGTTGCATTCCATTAGGAGCATGGATCATCTGATGATAGTGGCTTGTTGTACATTTTCCCTCATGTCCTTTACCTGTTGGCCCATTTCCATTCATCAAGCAGTCACGTTTTGTCTTTAAATTTGCAAGAGTCATTTTTAGGGTTTCAGTTTCATTAGGTCTGGGGTTTCATCAAAAAGGTCTTCAAAATTCTCAATAAAGGTCAGAAGGCGCATGAGGAGGACAAATAAAGTTTCAACAACAATAATTTCTATAATCACATGCTCAGTAATTGATTTTTCCTCAAAACCCTATTTTGAGGAAAAACATAGTTTTTTATGTTTTTATGTGTAGATTTGATGTAATTTCAGTTTTTCCATATGTAATAACTTCAGTGGCAACCCTGGTCACCTTGCCAAGCTTCAGCATCTCCATCACTTGCAAGGCAAACAAAAAATCAAAGTAGTTCATCACAGGCAAAAATAAAGCAAACCGCCCAAAAACTAAGTTTGAAAAACAAGTCAAATGCAAACATTACAAAGTGGGTTTTCGATAAGTGAAAAATTAAAATCTTTTGTAAATAAATTATTTGTCATGTTTAAAGAGTTCATTTGCATCCAAAGGAGAAGGAGTGAACAAGAGAACAGTGGGGTGGAAAGCAAAGAGAAAAACTACAGCAATTTGGGCAAGTTTCAGGGGTGCGGCGCATTGGGTCACTAGTGCAGCGCATAGGACTGGCGTGGCACATTGGGTTGCCCTCCACAGTACAAAAACTACACTGGCACAGTGCATATAGAAGGCATGGCGCGTTGGGTTTGTGGCGTGGCACATAGAGCTACAAGCCATTTTCACCACAAATTCATCCAAATTCTCAATTTTCTTAGTTTCCTCCGGTTCAAAGTAAGTCAACAACTCTTCAAATGCCAATGAAAGTGTGTCTTAAGATGTTTATGATGATTTAGTAAACAAAATTCAAACCCTACTTCCTTGCAATTTTTGCTCAAGACATGATTGCTTAGGGTTTGTAAATTTGTTTTTATGGCCATCACTCCCTCACCTTTTTATTCCCTCTTTTCTTTTCTAGTTTCATTAACCCATTTTACTATCCCCAATATCCCTAAATTCATTCACTCCTATCCCCAATTCCCATTATCCCAAACCCTAGCTACAAAATTCCCAAACCCTAATTGTCATCCCAAAAGCCTAAAAACTATCCCTAAAACCCTTCAATTCCCCAAATTCTAGTGAGCAACGTTCCCAAAATCCCTCTTAACCTCTCCCTTCATAGTCCCTCATACATTTTCATACACTTGGCAACAAAATATCAAAGACACCTAAAATCTCTTCATACTCATCTAAGAAAACTCAAACATTGGCAAACATGGAGTCTGATCCTTCCTATGAGAGGGATGATGAAACTGTCAATGATTCTTCCCAAGAGCTTCATGTCACCATTCAGCTGATTCTGCCATCATTTAGAGGGTTTTCATCATCGTGTTAGGTTTTAGTGGGTCATTTTACACCTTGTTCATGCTTCAGTTGTGCCTAGGTAAGGTTCATTTCCCTCTCCTAGGGTTTTGAAGGTAATTTCTCTTGGATGATCAAATCATCAGAAAAACTTGTATCCTGATGTTCATACACCTTCCCCTATCCTTAATGT
>APFE030886109.1:34497-65326 GCA_000404065.3 Pinus taeda
CTAAGTCAAAGAAATCTCTTGTATTTTCTGAGCTACTTTGCGACCTTCCCTCATCCTCCAACGATTTAACATCAGAAACATAAATCATGGATGAGTGTCTACTTCTCATTTCATCAAGTAATTCATGGTATGGAGATATACGGATCTATCTCCAGACCCAAGTTTTCTGGCCCGATACTTCTCACTCTAAACAACGACGTATCAAATACCAAGCCAAGAATTATCTGATTATTAGTGACATGCTTTATTGTTGTCGTATTGATACGATTTTACATAGGTGCCTCACTCACGAGGAGGCCAAGAAAGCTTTCAATGATTTTCATTCAGGTGCTTGTGGTGGACATTTGTCTGGATATGCAACAGCACAGAGAATTCTTTGTGCTGGATACTTTTGGCCAACAATATTCAAGGATTGTATAATTGCTGTCGGAAGTTGTCATGCATGTCAAATATTCGATCGGAAAACAAGATTACCACCTGCACCTTTGCATCCAGTAGTTTTTGTTGGACCATTCGCTAAATGGGGCATTGATTTCATGACATGTAACCGCACCTCAACTGAGGGACATGGTTATATTATAGTCGTTGTTGACTATTTTACTAAATGGGCCGAGGCGTTGCCTACATTAAACAACAACTGTGAAATAGCTGCATTATTTTTCTTGAACGACGTGGTTGCTAGGTTTTGTGTACCACAGGCCATAGTTATAGATCATGGATCGCATTTTCGCAACCAGATGATGGTTGAGTTAGCTACCAAATTAGGACTTTCACATGATAGTTCTACTCCATATTATCCGCAAGCTAATGGACAAGTTGAGGCTATCAACAAGGTCCTTAAGTGCATGTTACAGCGAATGATTGGAGTTCACAAAAGAAACTGGCATTTAATCCTATACTCATCCTTGTGGGCATATCGAACCTCAGTGAGAAATGCTACCAGATTCATATCCTTTCAGCTGGTGTATAGTTTGGAAGCAGTCTTGCCAATTCAATGTGAAATTCGTCACTCAAACTTGCAATTATCCTGCTACCTGACACTTCTGAGGAAGAAGCACGTTTCTTGGAATTAATCCATCTGGATGAAATCCATCGTGATGCCGCATTGGCTAACAAAGCATATAAGAAACGGGTAAAGGCGCAATATGATCAAAATGTCAAGCCTTGAGTCTTCTCAGAAGGTGACCTGGTCTCGCTTTACGATCAGGAGTCAGATAAAATTGGTGTAGGAAAATTTGAACCACTTTGGATGGGCCCTTATATTGTTAAACCCATTTTGACGAAAGGTGCCTATGAGTTAGTACATTATGACGGAATTCCATTGTCTAAGCCCAAAAATGGGTTGTATTTAAAATGTTACTATGCTTAATTGAGTATGGAAAAACTCATGTATATATGCTTGAATTGCATGTGTGAGTGTGTTTCTTTAAGGGTTTTTATTTGGTTAAGTAATCCACTTTGCATTTATTGTATATGTCGAACTTTTCATAACCATGGGTTGGTTACGCCGATGGTGCTAGTCATAGTATGCAGAACCTATCTTCTGTAGCATGGGCCATTTTCGCTCCGAGCAGCAAGTTAATGAGTTTTGGAGGGATTTGTATTGGTCGATCAACTAACAATATCATTGAGTATAGCGCGTTGATTGAACTTCTCTCTAATGCCATTTCACTTGGCATTCATCGAATTATCATTAGGCTGGACTCATAGCTCATTGTGCTACAAGTTACTGGAATTTATACTGTCTGAAACCTAGAAATTCATCGTATGTTCCTTAGAGTTCATATTTTGGAAAGGTATCTCGAGTTTATTCAATATCAACATATTTCCAGAAGTCTAAACACATTAAATAACTCTCTAGCAAATTATGTGTTAAATAGACATTTGCAACATATGTTAAGTAAATATTTCAATTAGCATCATCAAGTTGAATAAGATTGCATCACTCAACCATAATAAAACCCTGAAAGATTATTGTAAAAAGTTTTTACAAACATTTTGTGTCCAAGACAAAATTGGTCATCTGACCCAAAAACTAAATGTATGCAGAAATGATCTTAGTAAGCTAGTGGTGCTCATGATAGCGAGTCACTGCCTATGCTATCATGCACAAAAGTCTCATCCAACGACCTGGCACACCTATGGTGTGGCATTGAAATTGCATAGGTAGCTTCTCAATCTGAACATCTGGAATACCCAGGGTTAAACCCTCTATGTGATTTTGCAATTCAGCCAGAGTCTCGACCAAATCCAAGTCTCGGAGAATCGCTCTCCCTATAGATCTCTGTGCTGGTCCAGCTACATCTCGTGGGTCTCCCATAGGTCGAACAATTCCAAGATATGTATACATAAAAAATTAATTTTGACTAGTCTTGGAGTTAATAAAAAACAAAGAAAATGTAAAAACTTTAAAAAATTAAAAACACTTGGTCAAATAGTTTACCAATAGCACCCCACATTGCTCCAACTGGTAGTGGAAAATCTAAATCACCATGGAAATCCATTCCTAAATATGGATATTCTGTGAAATTCATCTCTTGTCATTGAACCATTCAAAGAATGTAGAGGTAAAAACAATCGTAGAGTAGGCACCATGCCTAGCCATCAGATATGTCCACCTCCCCAACTGTGGGTTTCTTGGTCCAGATACACCCAGTGAAATGAGTTCTGGCTGCAAGAGAGGTATTCTCTCCAAGGCGAAGGAGATCATGATTGATCCATAGCAAAAATTTATGAGCTTTCCTTTTTTCAACTTGGTTAGTTTCTCTTTCACAGATGAAAGGACAGCCCCACACTAGTTGAATACTTTTGGCTCTAAACATTCTAAGGCATACTGCATGTATGACTTGGTGGCCAAATGAACTATGGAACTACCAGCCAGTTTGGCAATGGTAAAAAAGTTCATCCTTAGCATTAAATCACTGACATCCTTAATAAGTATCTTTCCATCTCTGCTAAGCTGGGCACCTTGCCTACAGAACTGTCGCACATAATCTTTCATCGGTCTACCTCCATGGGAAATACCTGTTAGTGAAATGGGGGCACCTCACCTCGAAAATCTAGTTATGAAGTATATATCATCGATGGTAAAAGGGATTTCTTTTTCCTGAATGTGAAAAGTTTGATCTGTTGGATCCCATGATTGAATAAGAAACCATAGAAGATACATCTGTTGTCGCAGGTTGGATAGTTTAAAATACTTGAGTAATCCACAATTTCTTAGGGCCTCGAAAATTCCCTGATTACTAAAGGATATGGTATCTTGTTCTTCATGTTCTGATTCTCTCCATATGACTACCAATTCAAATTCCTGATTTGGAAGAATAAACCCTAGGGACCTCAAAACCCTAGAATATTCTTGACTACAGCAGGAGATAAATGAAATAAAAGAGAACAAAATTAGTTTCTACCTGATCCAAACAACACAAGGAATGATCCCTTCAATCCTCCGCAATCAACTGGTGAACTTCAGGAAAAAATGCTCCAAAGATCAGAAGGTAAAGACGAGATGGAGAAAATGAATGGTAAGAACTAGTTTTTATGTTTATTTCTTGCACATTAATCGAGTAAACATTGGTTTTTTATTTATTTAATCCATGAACATGTATTGTTTAATATTTTGATGGTATCTTGAGTAGGATTAACAACTAGCAAGCAGTTATGATGTGCTTACGTGTAAACTGAACATCTTTGACCACATAAAAAACTTTTATTGCTTTTTCGAGCTTTGTTAAAAATGAAAAAGGAACCCCCTTGGAGTCCTCTTTAAGCTCTTTTCAGACTCTCTAAACATGAAAATATTGTCGAGTGTTTGTCGTTTCTAGCTCGTTAACGGATTAGAATTGATGTCTACTCAGTATTTTTTTACCCCTTCTTCGGGCTGAGATAGATTAACTACGAAAAAGGTACTCATTGGTCAAACATGATCAATAGGTTCTCTCTTGTAATGTTTTATGCTTTTTTGGGCTTGAGAGACAAATGTATGAAAAAGAACTTTTGGAGTTTCCTTTTAGTCCCTTTTTAGACTCTCTAAATATGAAAAGGACCGAGTTATCTTTTTCGTTAAACTTGTTAAAAACATCAAATAGCGACAAACTTGTCCATCTAGACAAGACCGAGTTTCACCTTCGCTAGACTCGTTAAAACATCAAATAGTGATGGATTCACCTGAAGGGTGGAATTATACAGCAAGCATATGTTATCCTCCTCAATCTTGATTAAAAATAAAGAGGTATTGGTCAGAAATGACTGGGGAAAATGAAAAAAGTTGGGAACACTTTATGGTAGCAGGTCACTCTTGAATATGACACTTTCACCTCATCATTGTGACTATGTGCGTTGGGTCATTCAACTTGATGGTTATCACACCGTTGGTCTATCATACCATCCATCACTTTGTTTTGGGTCAATGTGACCAATTCACTTCAGTGTCATTGATATGTTCAAGAGAAGTCATTAAGTTCAAAACTTCATCCTTTACAATACAACAAACCTTCATTTTCATGCCTGCCATTCCTTAACCTTCTGTCGTCAGTCGATGTTTCATCTCCAAAATCATTTACCTCGTTTCATGTCGTTGATGTGGGATACATCAAGGCCCACCTATGACGAGTTGCTTCTTTTCGACATCAGCACATCATCCAAGAAGTTGACTTAGAAACACCCCTTCAGTACCTTGAGGCTTACATACATTAATGGCAGGTTTCTCACTTCCAGTGACAGGTTGACATCACTGGCCTTCGACTGAAAGACTTCATGTGGTTTTCGACATCAAATCATTTATTCACACCTTGCGAAATGTACTGCAGTACCTTGAGGGTCCTTATCATTATCGGTGATTCCTATCGTGTCTGTTAACAACTTACATCATTGGCTAGAAATCAGATGATGTCTATCCATGTTCGACTTCAAATCATCTATTCACATGGTTAGAATTGTACTTGAGTGAAAGATTGGACGAGATTGAAGAAACCGGATATAGTTTCATCCATCCGGGCTGTGATATATTCAGGAGTACTATATCAAATGTACAATGGCCTTACATTCATGGTCATCCACTCATGGGTCTACATCTATAGACGAATATATTTGTACATGTAATGAAAGTTTATAAAGCTGAGCATGGGTATGCCTTCCCTCAACTAAAAATTATGAGAAAAAATCAAAGTATCATGATATTTATATTGTAACTAATGTAGTCACCTTCCATTTCGAAACCTTCTCTCCAAGTGGTAAAGCGTCTCACTCGACATGTTTATTTTCGACTTCATGCTTTAGGGGGCAACTGTTATAGGAAAATTTGGGCACATCAACCCCAACTTCTAGATCCATATTATTAGGGTCCATCAACCCCTAATTCAATTGTTTTCATTGCCTAATGAAGTTAACCTACATCGTGCTTGCCTCCCAAGAGTTTCATGTCACCATTCATCCAAAAAATTCCCCTAGAGAGATCAGCACAGATGGCTCTTTATCGGGCTGCAATGCATTGTAGGAACTGCACTGTCTGGGTGCTATGCATTGCACCTAGCCTTTGTTTCACCTACGATGAGCGAGATTCATCGAACTTTTGAAATGAATCCATTGGATTCCTCATCCAATGGATGCTTCTAGAGGTTTCTAGAAGATTGGAGCTCACTTTTGGATGAGGAAGGAGATGAATGAACCTTGATCCATTATCCCTTCCTCCATGGAACCACTTCCCAATTAATGGCTTAACCTCCTCAATTCAGCTATAAATGGACCAAGCACTCAAAGGCTAGTCTAGGTTGAAACTTATTGAGCTAAGGAAATCTTGTTGGAAAGAGATTAGTAGAGACAGTAGTGTTATCATGTCAAATTGTTGATTCATGAGGAGAGAAGGGTTTGAAGCTGGAAGGATGACACTGAATCAGACATGCATCTACATTGGTTGTAATCTTTCCTTCTATAAATAAAGAGTTCTATGCTTTTTCCCATTCATGTGTTATGTGATGTATATTGTACTTTCGATTCTATAATATGTTTAGTTAATAGAATCATAGATCGATATGTATGCTTTAATGGTTTTCTATCTCGGCTTGTGTGCAAGTACCTTTCAAGCGAGTTAAGTACGAAAGGGAGCAGCAAAACTGGTCAAAGGGAAGAGGGATCGAGCGAGAGATACAAGTTGGTTCTTTTTCTCCTCTTTCTTTTATCTGTTAGCTATAGGAAAAGAAATGGAATTACTTTAACTATTGTTCTAGACTTGCTACTAGGTCTAGGGGTTAGTCGTTTGAAGAAACACTAAATTTGCCCATAACAATGGGACAAAGGATTTCTCCAGTAGGTGAGATAATTTCTCTCTGGATGGGATCATAATATTCATGGAATTTTCTCACAAACTTTAGAGATCTGTGTATTTGTGGAAAAATATAGTGGGGTAATTGGGATTCCCAGAGTCCAATTTCATCACTCTGGTCAGTAATAAATTTCAAATAAATCAAATTGAGAAGAAGTCTCAATGATTTTGCAATCCTTGTCAACTAATGGAGTATGGTAGAAATCAACCTGTGGGTGAATTAGAGGATTTGAATCCTCTGCAATTGTTTTTCCCTTGCGAGGCATTTTGTCAAACGAAATTGGGGACTGTAAATGAAAAAATGATTAGAGGTACTAGAGTGGAGATAGGCACTGGTAAATGGACCTGGAAGATGTGCTTTCGAACAGGACAAGTGGTTGCTAGAATGTCGGATAGTAGCTGGGTTGTTTAGCATGTAGGCTTAAAGAATAATCTTGGTCATAGAAGTTAACTGTGTAACCTTTAAAATGCATGAAAAGTGTTTATAAAGAGAAGAAATGGAGTGGGAGGGTGGCGCAGAACGTTTGAAAATTCATTAATTATCCAACGGGTTAATTAATGGACATTTGGTTATAAATGCATAGGGATAGAAATGAATGGGTACTGGAAAGGCGACAGACGATCATATGGGAGATATGAAGTGAGACGTGACATGGAGGTGATGTGGGGTGGCGATAAACGACTATGAAGGATACTGCGTTCAAGGGTAAGACAGAGTGGTTTATGGTTTTGGGATTTCTAGTCCTGAAAGACTAAAAGGTGATTTTTGTGGTTTATGTAGGCGGTATTAAAGACTATCCCTCCCCCCCCCCCAAGCCGATAAACTTTGAGCGGTGAATGATGGACGAAAGGGAGTGTGGGCCGTAGGATTCTGGAGGAGTGTGCGGGATGAGAGGTGAGGTGAAGGGAGTTTAATGTGTGAGCAGGGAATGAACTGTGGGGTCGCGATATGATACGTGAACGCAACGGCTGTGGGTCCGGTTGACTTAACGAATGGAGCGATAGCATATGAATGAAATAACATAAGGTCAAAACTTTGGTTATTCGAACTCCCGACATCATTATGTTTCCTAATGTTTTGATCTTTAGGAAATAATCACTTCAACATCTCAAACTTTCACATTTCTACTTACCCTTCTACTCCTAACATTTTTACTTATCCTTTCAGAGTGCATTTAAAATAGCAACCCAATATTTTCTTTTTATGAACAATCTATCTCTATACCTTATTTCCTAAATTGGCTCAGAATTAACTATTGAGCCAATTTATTTTCTACTTATGAGAATCAATTTAAAGCAAATCCAATTATGATGCAACTGCATAATTGGATAAAATAACCTAGTGTCGCATCTAAACAAATTGCACACAACTATTATTTTTCAAACTGAATTTAGAACAAAGTAGTGACATTTAGATTTGCAACACTTTCAAAGCTGATTTATGTTTCTTTTTTGTCTAACCTAACATTCTATTTTTGACTTCATTTTTTAGGGCATCTACCCTAACATTTTATTTGATATGGACATATTTATCAAAATATTTTCCTAACATTTTTTATTCAATATTCTTTTTGTCCACATCCTATCTTAACATTTTGTACATATATTTTCATTTTTTGTCTAATTTATTCTAACTTATCAAAACCAAAAAATTCTACAACAAAATCCACCCTCAAAACCCGCATCTTGGAAGAGCTTCACTCCTCTCCAGTTGCAGTACATTTAGGATTTTAGAAGACTTATGCATGAGCACATCATTCTTTATTTTTGACCAAACTAAAGCATGCCATTCTTAATTTTGTAGCTGAATGCGAATTATGCCAGTGCAACAAAGGGGAAATGATCAAGCTATCAGAAACCTTACAACCCTTATCACTCCTTGCTTTTCTCTGGATGGATGTTTCCATGGATTTCATTACAGGTCTCCCAAAGTTAGGCAACAAATCAGTCATCATGGTGGTTGTTGACATACTTTCCAAATATGCTCATTTTTGCACTCTACCGCACCCATTTACCCCAGCATTGGTGGCTTAGGTTTTCATGTACCAAATATTCAAACTGCATGGCATGCCGACTTCCATTGTGTCTGACCGAGACCCAAATTTCACCATCAATTTTTGGTAGGAAATTTTCAACCTACAGGGCACACAACTCCAACTGAGTACAACTTATCATCCCCATACTGATGGACAAACATAAGCAATCAACAAATTTTTGGAGACCTATCTGTGATGCTTGACTTCAGATAAGCAACACCAATGGGTACAGTGGATGCCTTTAGTTGAATGGTGGTATAATACTAACTATCATGAAACCACCAAGATAACGTCATATGAGGCAGTGTATTACCATCTCCCACCTTCACCAACTTCTTATATCCATGTATCTTCCAAAGTATAGGTAGTTGATAAGCTCCTGCAGAACCGTGCTGCATGATCGCTCATCTCAAAGATAATCTACATCAAGCTCAGAATGTAATGAAGCAATAAGCCAACCGACATTATTCAAAGAGGTCATTTAAAGTAGGTAACCAGGTGTTCCTACCACTTCAACCTTATAATTAGACATATCTTAAAGAAAAGGGTTGCTAGAAACTAGCCCCAAAATTCTATGGGCCTTTTCAGGTACTTAAGCGTATAGGAGCAGCCACTTACAAACTCGCCCTGTCGACTACTTCAAAAATCCACCCAATCTCCCATGTATCCTGCCTCAAGAATGTTGTGGGGAAGAATTGTAGGGTTCAAAATGTCTGCTAGAATTGGATGAGGAAGGTTGAATCTGGCTCTGACCTAAATAGGTCCTCAACACTCGCGAAAGATATATCCATGACCACATGATCAAGTAAGTCCTCATCAAGTGGAAAGACACCTCTATAGAAGATGCGACATAGGAACCAACCACTATTCTTTAGTAGTTTCCGCAGCTTTAGCCTTGAGGACAAGGCTTATTTTGATGGGGTAGGGCATGTCAGGGTCCAACCCTAACCCCTTTATTTACGTAATAAGCCCAAGGGGCCTCGTCAGAGTCATTGTTAGTTAGTTGAGTCAATAAAACCTATAAGCACTTATCCACATTAATAATAATTGTAAGTTGTTGACCCGTATTATAGAGAAGGGACTACTATTAGTTATAAATGGGCCATAATTAATAAATAAAGTGGTTAACCTGTATTATGAAAGGGACCACTAGTAGTTAGGGTTTTTGATGTCATCAAGCTATAAATAGTCTTAGATAGCATGGAAAGAATCATCAAGTTTTATTGTAATTGAGATTTTCTCTGTTGGAGGTTGCCCCCTTGAAAAGGCAAGTGAACATTGTATTATGCTACTGAATAATAAAATATCTTTGCAGCTTGTCTCAATTCATGTGATATTTCTGTGTTTCTAACATTATGTTATTCTCGCAGGTCAAGTGCATAACACTCCAATTGCAGATCGAACCTAATAGATGACTTCCCTTTCTATTTAAATGAGGTTGAATCTCTTCTTTTTATAGCCCTTAAAAGAGGCTCCATTAGCCCTCTCTAGGTTGACTTCGTCCTAGCTAGCCGACTTGGTCTTGGGATCATTCTAGACACTTCCAAATACAAACTACTTTTTCTTTTCTTGATACAAATGCTTGAAAGTGTCTTTTACATTATGACAATGAAACTTTGACTCATGTAAACCCTAGTAGATCTAATGACAAATATTTTGAGCATGAAATAATGATTTTACAAAATTTACTTTGCTTTCTTTGTTCTTACATCATTTTCTTTCTCCATTTGATAGATACATGAGTCAAATGAAAATTATGAAGACCAAAACTAGTTAAATTTTCCAACACTAAGGGCAACTAAGCCATCAAAATCACCTTAGGATTGCATGCAACCTAGGCCACACCAATCATTAACATGGCTAAAAAAACTTCCACTTAATTTCGAACTGGTGACCTAACTTTTGGCTTGAGTAGCCACGACCTAAGGGCATCTAAGATATCAAAATCACCCAGGAATCGCACTTGGACCGGGCCACACTATCCCTTAGCATCGTTGGATCTTCATCCATGAGGTTTTGAATTGGTGACGTTTTCACCACGAAGTTCCTTAATAAAACACCATCCCACGAGGTTTTGAACCGGTGACATTTTCACGATGGAGTGCCTTAACAAAACACCATGTCATCGCTAATGGGGTTGATTATGGGGATTGAATCTTGAATCTTATGAATTTCACGATTTACATAATACTTCATAACATGGTGCTTGCCAACTACATCACCCTCTTAAACAACAAATATTTTAAAATTATTATTTTAACAGAGAATAAATCATTTATAATTGGATAATATATTTTATAATTTTTTAAATAATATTGAATATTATTTAAATATTTTTTATATTATTTTAATAATAAAATAAAAATAAAAAAATCCATAAAATACATATATAAGCATAAGGAATCCATTGAGGTCATCAATCGCCTCACCGACCTTGAGACCGCGCATTTAGTTGAGATTTGTCTCACGTCTACTTTTTTCTGCTTTGAAGGGAAATTATATGAGCAGACCTGCGGGGTTGCCATGGGCTCCCGCTTGTCCCCGGTTGTCGCTAATATTTTTATGGAAGACTTTGAATCCAAAGCTTTCGCTTTAGCCTGTCTCCTGCCCAAGATTTGGAAAATATTTTTTGATGACACTGGTGTCATATGGTCCCATGGCCAAGATGAGTTAAATCAGTTTTTCCATCATCTCAATAATCAATTTTCTTCCATAAAGTTTATTATGGAGGAAGAAGTTGATGGGTGCCTATCTTTCCTAGATTTTCTCATTTTAAAAAATGATGACGGTTCTTTCTCCTACCAGGTGTTTCGAAAAAAAACTCATATTGAGCAGTATCTTCATGCCAATTGCCACCATTTCCCTACTCAAAAGTTGGGTGTTCTCAACACACTAGCTACTCGTGCACTAATAATTTCTAACGAAAAGAACCTTGACAAAGAGAAAGCTCATCTACTTAATTCTTTTTACAGTAATGGATATGGTAGGCACTATGTCTAAGAGCTTTCCTTAAAGCTAGCAGAGGTCCCAAGGTTAAGAAAGACCCTAAAGATCGATTCTCATGGGTGCATCTCCCCTTCACCCAAGGGGCCACTAACAAGATTGCAAGAATCCTTAAGCAGCATAATGTTCCCTAAACCTTTAGACCCCTTAACACTATTCATAGCTCCTTAAGATTTGTAAAAGACCCTGTCGATTCCAAGAACATGAAAAGTGTTTATGTCATCCCATGTTCCTGTGGGACTCCCTATGTTGGTGAAACGGGGCGCTCTATTTATCAAAGGATTCATGAGCACACAACCAACATCAAGCATGGGAGGAGAAGGTCTTCATCCTTAGCAGAGAATGCTAAGAAAATTAAGCATCATATATGTGTTGAGGAGGCCAAGGTTATTGCTAAGATTGCTCCCTTTCATAATCGAAAGTTTAGGGAGGCCATAGAAATTGAAAGAAGACCAAACAATCTCAATAGGGATGACAGCTAGATGATTAGCAGTGGTTGGATCCTTGCCCTTTCCTCTTAACCCTCTCTTTTTCCCCTCATCATTGTTTTCTTTTCTTATTTTTCCCTCTTCTTCTAGATTGTTTAGATTTCCCCTTTTTTTTGGATTGTTGTTTGATTCTCTTTCCTTTTATTATCCACCTATTTATTCCTAAGTTATTTAATTTTTAATTATTATTATTAGGTTTATGGAACCTTCCTTATTATGTTGATTTAATCTTTAGATTTTACTTAAAAGTAATTTATTTAATTTATTTATTATTATTATTATTATTTTCCAAGATAAACTAATTCCCTGATCATTTGGTATTCATTTATGTTCAATTTGTAATATAATTAGTAACATATTTAGTTGATATGAATAGTTTAAACACATTATCTAATGAATTAATTAGTTAATAACACTTTAGATTTTTATCCTAATATTTCATATTTATGTGAATTTATATACAAGGATAATACTTATATATCATTTTCCACTGGAAAAATCTGTAATTTTTCATTAATCGTAGAAAAATTACATATTGTAGATGTTGTTGCATATGCTATATCCTGAGTCACCACAAATTGATTCAAAATATGACACAAAAACTATATACTAACCAGATACACCACACAGGGCGATCTGCCATAATATCAGTTGTAGAAGTCTGTTATAAGCCTATACATAAGCCACGAAGGGCCCTTCAAAATAGAAAACTATATATATGTCTATGTACATTAACAAAATTTTCATGTTTTTTAGTAGTAAATCAAAAACAACCAGTGATCAAGGGCTTAAGACCCTTTGGTAGTGCTGGTCTATATATGGACGATGGAAATAGCGGTATTCATTTGAACCCCACTACTCCTGAATCATCCACTCTCATCTGGGTAATGCCGTGGCCTCCTTGAATAGTTGGTCAGCACTGTTGTTATGCTCCCTGTAGATATGATTGCAAGAGATGTTGTGAAATTGTGCCTTGAAAACATTAAATTCACTCAATATATTACTAAGTGTGTGTATGTGACATGCATTAATATCATTGAACCAGTTTATCATGATCTTTGAGTCTCCAAATATATTTAAATTGATGTAATGGTGTCCCAAGGAGAAATGCAGTAGGTGTCGGAGGGTAATGAGTTCAGCAAAATTATTGGTGCCAACTCCTAATCCCATCTTTACTTTGAAGAAAAGTTGATCACTAATATAAAGAATGAAGCCACCACCACAGCCCCGCTGATTAGTAGCACCATCAAAGAATGCCCAAGGAATGATTTTGTCAGTGTTAGGAGGTGCATGTGGTCTGTGCTCTCTTGGAGGAAAAGGTTTGGGCATTTCATTATCAGCAGAGACTATACCAGCCACAATGTGTGGCCAACGCACTAGTCTATTATCAAATATGGATCGATTGCGGGCCAGTTAGATATACCAACTGACAAAAAAGGGGAGGCTCTGAAGTTTGGATCCCTTGTGTCTATTAGTCCAGTCGTCCCAAGCTCTACCAAGATCATCACCAGCCCATTTCCCAGTAAAGTGAATGGAGGAGGATAAGTTTTGCCAAAGAGTCTGCAGGGCGGTGCAATGCAGAAAGAGATGACTAGTCAATTCGGATGATCATTTGCATAGGATGCACCAGGATGGCCAATAAAAGGATCTGTGAGATAGGTGTTCCCCTGTGGGCACTTTATCTCTAAGAATACACCAGAAGAATAATCTGATTCGAGGTGGTGTTGTGAGTTTCCAGTCTTCTGTGGTGAATCAAGGATAAATATCCTAACTTTGGAGAGTAGATATTGTTCTCCACATGACACCATACTAGCTCATCAGGGCAGATATGTATTCCTGCCATTCTTGGTGCCAACATGGGGGTAGATCAAGCTGACAAGTAGATTTCCATGCCCAGGAAAATATACCTGTGTTTTGTTGATCTTCTATATTTGAAATTACCCTGATCTCATGGGAGTGAAGATACTGTATCAGATCTATAGATAGCAGATGTCTTCCTCATCCTCGAGTCCAAGGATCAAACCTATACGAGCGAGGGAACCATCATTAATTCTCCAAACCAGATTGTCCCTAATATGAAGAAGGGAATGTAGCAATGCCTTCCACACTAATGAGATGCCTGCAGTCGGCCAACTAGACAGTCGAACCCAATCCATAATGTTTTCTGGCCAGATATACTTGTGATATGAGATAGAGGTCCATAGATTCTGACCAGTCAGCAAAGTCCAGCCCATTTTTGCAGCAAGGGCTTGCACAAAAAGAGGGAGATATTTTAATCCCCATCCTCCCCATTTCTTTGTCATTGCTATCTTTTTTGAGCTGATCCATTCAAAAATTCTTTTGTCTTGATTCCCGTTCCAAAGATATCGATTGCACAGTTGCTGCAAACAAGTTAGAATATTATTGGGAATCCATGCAAGTGACATCCAGAAAAATAGGGTGGCCTCTAGGACAGATTTTATAAGGATGAGCCTGCCAGCCCTGGATAAATATCTATGACTCCAGATAGACAGTCTTCTCTCCAGTTTTGTAACAAGCTAGACCCAATCTGCAATCTTCTGACATGTAGGTTTTAACCAAAATCCCAGATATTTGAGACCTCTATCCAAAGGGTGGATACAGTAAGGAAAACGCTGATGTGCAAAATGGGATTCATGAATGGAGGTTCGAGCAAAAGTGATGGTAGAATTTGATTGATTAGCTAACATCCTGGTGGTAGATGAGAAAAGGAGGAGAATTTTGGAGAAAGTACGGGAATCCCAAAAGCTACCATCCAACAAGATAAGAATGTCATCCACAAAAAGGAGATGAGTAAGAAAGCAATCCACAGAAATCTTAAGGCCACAGAGGTCTCCATCCCTCTTAGTCGATGAAATTAAACGATTGAGTCCCTCCATGACAATCAGGAAGAGGAGAGGAGATAGAGGGCAACCTTGTCTTAGCCCTCTTTTAGAATGGAAGAAATGAGAAGCTGAACCATTTATGAGGACACTAAAAGTGGGGGTAGTAATGCAGGCCATAATCCAAGTGATGAAATTATGAGAAAATCCCAAATGGGTGAGAAGCATCTTAATGTAAAGCCAGCTGACTTGATCAAAAGCTTTTGACAGGTCAATCTTGAGAATGATTCCCTTTTGGTGTCTGGTCCAGATAGAATGGATGGCTTCTTGAGCCGATCCAATGGCCTCATGAATCTGTCTATGTTCAAGGAAAGCAAATTGCTGAGGTGCAATAAGTTGAGAGAGAATAGGCCTGAGTCTGTTAGAAATGATCTTAGATATAATATTATATAAGCAGTTGCACAAATATATACGCCTATATTCATCAAAAGAGGATGGAGAATCAGACTTAGGAATGAGAGCAATAAAAGTTGAGTTGATGGCATTATATAAAGATCCTGTAGTTCTACTCTCTTCCACAACTTTCAACAGATCCTGTCCCAAGATCTCGTAGAAAGCAAGACAGAATTCAATGGTCCAGCCATCCGGTCCTAGACTCTTGTCCTTCTTGAACCATTTTAACGTGCTTTCAAGTTCCCTAGAAGTAACCGGTGCAAATAGCTCTTCTGCTTCTTCCTCATTGACAAATCTTGGGAAATGGCTAGCCACATTGATAATATCAACAAGATTTGCTCCAGAAGAGCTCTTATAAAGGTTTTGAAAATGAGAAGAGCCAATGTGGGAGAGCTTATTGAAAGAGTTAGCAAAGCCTCCCTCAGGTAGAGGAAGATTCCAAATATATTAGAAACTTTTCTACCCTTTGCATAGTTTTGAAAAAATCTAGTGTCGTCATCACCAGCTTTCAAGCAAATGGCTCTACTCCTTAATCTCAGGGATTCCTCTCGCTCCTTTAGTATGTGTGCCTTCTGGATTTCCAACTCAATCAAATGAGACTTATCTTCTGCAAAAATGAATCCCAGACTTCTTTCATCAAGCAATGAGCTCAGCTCAGATTCGATTTGGACCAGTTGAGAGTTCTCCCTTATAAGATTTCTCCCTAGCCCAATTAATAGAAAGGTGTTTAAGCTTGGATAGATTATTACAGAATCCTTTTTCCAAAGATTCAGCTCTATTAATCGGGTTGGCAGCCCAGAAGTCCGAAACCAAACCAATGTAGGCAGGGTCCTGTAACCAAACATGGTTGAATTTAAAGGGGGCTTTAAGTTTATGGTGAGGTCCTAGGATCTCCAGATAGATAAGGGAATGATCCGATATGCCCCCAGAGCTCACCCATTGTTTGTAATGGTGCAGATACTATAAGAGAGGGCTTTTCATTAAAAATCTGTCTAGCCTACGAGCTAGTGCAACTTCACCCACCCTTCTATTTCTCTAAGTGGGAAGTGGTTTGTGCATGGGAACATCTACAAAATTAGTTTGTTCCAAAAGATTTGTCATGTACCTTGAGATAGCATCCACCTATGCCGAAGACCCCCAAGATTCACTGAACCCCAAGAAAAAATTTAAATCTCCTCCGATGATATGTGATCAGAAGCAAGGATCGAGAGAGTTAACAAATGTTGCCAGAAATGTTCCCTCTGATGACAGGGTCCATATACATTAACAATCCGAAGGTTATTTCCAAGCTTAGCCAAGAAAATATCAATGTCCATAAATCCAGTGACCCCCCATGATGCATCAACCCTGATGGATCAAGGGTTGTATCCAATAGCAAGACCCCCCGATCTCCCTACAGCATCCACAGCCAAGAAAATCCAACTCGGGGCAAGAGATTGCAGGGAGTGGGTGATGTGGTCAGCGAGACCAAGGGTTCCTTGTAGCATTATAATATCAATTGATTTGACCTCAAAAAGTCTCTGCAGGGCTAGTTTCTTGGAGGCACTAGCCATGCCTCTGCACTTAAAAGACAGACACTTCATGGGGCAACTCCTCTCGGGGTATTCACAGCTATAAGGACCCCGTCAAGATTTGATTGACGACGAGAGGCTACCTCTGCCCCAACTCACTTTATGGCTTTTGAGAGCTCAGACTTCCTCCCCTGGGTTGATAATGGAACCAAACCTAGAAGGGTGAGGCCTAGTCTAGTCTGCTGAACCTGGGTACTATTGGCTAGGGTTCTAGAGCGGAGGAAATAATGATGTGAATGTGAGACTCCGGAGGATGATGGCAAGATGGAGGAAGTAGAAAGTGATTACAGAGAGGGGACAGTAGTGGCGATAAGAGGAGGGGTCGACATAGTGCAGTGATCCAATGAGGTGTAAATAGGTGATGCAATAACAGATGTGTTATAATCTAATGATGAGGTAGAAGGGATCAGAGGAATACCCAAAGCTTTCGCGGCTTCAGTAACAGCTCGAGCCCTGGTCAGCGGAAATGAGATCGGTCTGTGCACAGCCTCCACCGACTTGTGTATAGGAGAACTTTCCAGAGGGGTAGGACCCGGAGCAGGAGGGCGTAAAACGGCCAGCGATTTAACCCTGGATGGAGTAAGAGTTTCCTTTGGGGTATCCTCTATTTTCTTGGTAAGCGGGCAATCTTTGAAGATATGCCCCACCTTGTGGCAATGACGGCAGTGGAACGGAACCCCCTCGTAGTCTAAGATCTGAACCCTGATGTACTTTCCCCACTGAAGTGTTATCTTCTCCTTCAGACCCTCGCGGTTGTCCAAGTGGACCAGAATATGGGTGAGGATTCAATTTTTCAATTCCACAAAAGTAAGGTCGTGATCCAAATATGTGCCCAGAGCATTTCCAATCCTCATAAATACTTCCTCGCACCAGTACTGTAATGGGAGCCCTGGCAACCGAACCCAAAGAGGTCCTACCGCGATTTGTTCTCACTCAGGGTAAAATAATGGACTCCACCACTTGAGAAGTACCAGAGTCATCTCGATATGCTAGTACCTACCAAGGACCAAATCAGTGTAGTTTTCCTTTGTAAAGTGTAAAGAGAACCACCCCCTGGGCAGGATATGAACCTCAGCCAGTTCCTTCAACAAACCACCCCATATCTCCTTAACCCATTGGGTCAGTCCGTTGGCCGAGTACGCTCTGCCACGCACATGCCCAACAAGCACCGTACTAGCCATGAAAGCAGCCTCCCCTATTGCAGAGGTCTCGCCGAATCTGATGGTGATATTCTCTGTAGTAGCCTTCACGCACTTGGTCTTCCTCTTTCCCGTGCGAGGAGCAGAACGGTGGTCCACCAAAGGATTTGGGACGCCTTCCAAGGGCGAAAGTTTTGCAGGTTTAACCTTCACCGCAGGGGTCTCAAAACAACCCGATGGCAGATGAGACGAGGAAGGAGGGTTTGGAGCTTCAAAAACTAGGATGTCTGCAAGGGGCACATAGAAAAACGTCGAAATGGATGGATGAGGATCAAAAGAGGGCGATGGTGGTGTGTTCATGGTTAAAATGTGCAGGGTACTTGGAGAAAGTGGAGGGACATCCAAGGCATATGATTCAATCGAGAGCGACCTAGAAAGAGGAGGCGCCATGGAAAATTTTAGGGGCTAATGTTCGCCCAATGGGCTAATTTTCCATGATTTTTCCGAAAAACGATTCGCCAATTTCCAATTTTTATAAAAGATTATTCGCCCAAATTTTAGAATATAAAATTATTTTACCTTAAAATCGCCAACATTATATATGGCTATATGAAAATCATTAAAATTTGAATAATTTTACAAATATATCATTGAAAAATTTATAGTTTGCATATTAGGGATTAGTGAGATTCGCCAATGTTTTTAAACTTCAAGAAAATTTTCCATCCTTAAAATTTTCCTTGGGAGGCGCAGAGCATTGCCCAGGAAATGTGACCACCGGCGACGATAAGGGCGATGCCGGTTCAAGAGAAAGAAGTGAGACAGATGCCGGCAAGGAGAAACAGGGGTTTCCAAAAATGACACGGTCCGGAAAGGGCTCCTCGGAATAATCGACCTCTTCGACCTCCATAGCGTCCCCCATGTTCCCAGCCAGAAATCGACAGTCGAAAGCGACGGGCAAGAAACGGAAACGACGGGCAGCAACAGTCGGTTACGATACTAAGCTCCAGAAGACTGCATTAATTGCAGTAAAACCCTAGGGTTTTACCCTAATCCCACACAGACGACCGAAACCATTTTCTCCAATGTATGAGTAGACATATCTCAAACTTGATATACTTAAAAGTATGTTTTGAGTGTAATTAAATTCATACAATGATGCTTATATATCATATTTTCATAGATATAGTAATCAAACTCATTATTTAACTTATTATATTTTTAATTGATACTTTATAAGATTCCCTACAACATTATGGTTTTAGTTTTAGTTAGATGAAGATAAGTAAGAAAATTAACCCATTATTTCTTTTTTTTTGTTGACTAGAGGAATCGGCAACGGCGATGGTATCGTACTTGCGTTACATGGGGTCGAATCCCACCCGCTGCCACTATAACCTCTAGGAGGAGCCGCCCAACCCGCAAGAACGTCACTCGAGTAAGACGAAAATCGAATTCATGACCTGCACAGCGGCACGAACGACTTAACAGATCATTCGCTGGCCACGAAACCAAACCTCTGCGGGCAAAATTAATCCATTATTTCATTATTTGAACTAATATCTATATTTTTATCCTAGTAATTAGCATCAATATGAATTTATTGAGTTGAAAATATTATGCTTAATTACTTTTAAATAAAAACTTATGAAAATAATAAATTATTTTACCTTTAATGTTCTTAGTTCATATTATTAATTAAATATAAATAAGTTTAATTTAATTACCACATAGATTTATATTAAATAAATTTAACAAATTAACCAACTTATTAATTAAATATCTAATTCTTCTCTAAATTTAGGTCGGGTCAAATATCACTGTTGCGAGTCAATTATAGTAGTTACCTTTGGTCAAATTGGTTGTTTCTTTCTAGTTGTTGGAATGCTCGGTCTCTCTATTTAATCTGTTGCCATGCTCTAGTTCTTCATCTTGTCCTACGATGAACCACACTTGCTGGTTCGAAATACATCGACAATAAATTTCGATGTGATTATCGCCAAAACCATATTTCAAACAGTTAAACCATATTTTTTAATAAATAATTATTTTTTAATATTAATAATAAAATTATTAAAATACTTATTTAATTTATTTTATTCCCTCAAAAACTTTGTTAATTTGAATATCTATTTTGCATAGTAAAATTTTATTAATAAAAAATATGATGACAGCCATCTTATATTAACTCTTTATTGCAGAATTTGACAATTTGAGAGCATTATAATTTCAGGAGTAAGTGCTGCTTCACATATCCAACAAAAGTTATCAGTCTTAAAATGTATGTATCCCACGTTTATAAGCTAATTTATATAACTGTATTAGTTTATAATTAAATTAATAAATATAAAATTATCTAATCCTTCTGCTAATAATTGTAGTAGCGGACGAATAATTAGGCCGATAGGCCTTTCCTTTGAAAGGGACCTTCGTCGTCCCTTTTGTTCTCCCGCTGACATGTGTCGTCGGCTCCCCTTCATCCTCGTGCTGACATCTGGCGGCGGGCTTTTGCGTTTTGGTATGACTTTCCTTCTTCTTCATGCTCCGTCGAGTTTTTTGCGTCGAGTTTTCCGGTTCTGGTCTGCTCCACGCACATGCCTTTCTCCAAGAGCCAGAATGTGCACATTCCAGAACTCCTCGACCTCCCATTGCGCCAGAGCTCCTACGTTTCATGTCATTTTTGGAAGCTACTGGGTCATGAACATTGACTATGGCTTCAAGCTATTCGACATTTTCAGTACTTGCAACCCACGCCTGACAATGGATTCATGCTGTTGGGCTGCTCCAAGGCCTCCCCGCTCTTCGAGGGCTTCCCCGACAAGCACCTCCCCTATCACAACATGACACGGATGGGCTGCGACGCCTTCTACGACTGCCCTTCTTGGGTTGGATTTGGCCAGAAGAGCAGAGTCACCAGGCCCCCACCCTGCTGTGGGATCCCTTATTCCTCCATTGGCTCCCTGAATCTCTCGCACCTCCAGTGCTACTCTTACGCCACTGTCTACTATTCATCCCCCATCAAGGTCGCTAACCGTAGGGAATGGTCATATGGGATTCAACTCAACCCTTCGTTGCCAGAGGATTCAGACTTCTGCAGATCCTGTAAAACCTCCAAGGGCGTTTGCGGTTACCCAAATGGAGAAGATAGAAGAGGTAATGTTACCATTTTGAATGATAGCTTCATCTGTTTTGTTTGTGCTACATGAATTTTTATGCAGCCATTAGGTTAGCATTACTGAAACCTTATATTTAGCGCACACACACCCTTGTTAAATCGCTTTCGAAATGATACTTTCATTCCCTTGGACTCTAGGTTTAGGGCTTCATATACATAATTTCGTATGATTTAGGTTAAAAGCGTTTTGTGCAACATAGGGTTATCTTAAGAATGCTTAAATTTGCAATTAGGGCATGGGATCTTTGGCGAGGTCATGAGTTTAGTCTCACCCATATGGAACGAATTTGAAAGGGATGATTGTGAGAGCAAGTTCCCAGAGATTTTGGTGAAATAGTCACCCAGTATATAATCCAGAGTTCCGTCTTTGATCCAGAGTCCTCTTTGCTATACAGTCATATGGAAAAACAGTAGTAACAGTTTTACATGTTTGGGTTTTTGAACCAATAGATGCTATGTACTATAAAGTCCTGGTGGTGAGATGCCCATGTGTTTGCTTGTCTGTCACTATGTGCAAAGAAATACACTTTTTAATTTATTTAAATAATCATAATGTTAAAAAAAATTGAAGAATTATTCATCTTATTTACCATATGGAGCGTTATGGAGTGCTCTTTGTATGCATTTTCCACAAATATTGTGTGTTCGAGAGTCTGCTTCTGTTAAGAAAATGCCTGTTGGCAAAGAATTAGGTTTTGTGAATTATTGCAGAGGAGCGGGGCCTATGTGTGCGCAATTTTAGAGCACTAGTCTTTGATTTCTTGCAGGACTGCAGATATGTATATCAAGGAATCTGTGTTCTCAGCAAAGGCATTAAGCATAGAATGCCGATACCCTGAACCTGAAGGGTCCCAGAGAGTTTATATTCTCAACTTCAACATAGTAGCTTCAAAAAAGAAAGCCCGAAACATCTAAAAAATAAAGATAATCTAATGATCAGAGTATTGCCAAAATTTCAAGACAAAAAGTTTTTCTCTCGATGCCTGTAACAATTATTTGTCTGTTTCCTCGAATCGTACACAAACCACCCTAACTGTATGCTTGCTAAAGGCTTTGATTCTTGAATACTACATCAGTGGAGCTGAACATGCATCTACACAATAGTTAAAAATTACATTCACTGAAGAAGATGTGATATTGGACCATGGATATGGTGTTGTGAATTATGAAAGGGGCAGGTCAACTGGCAGAAGGGATAAAGAAAGTACCTATGATGAGCAGGCTACTGGAATAATCTCAGAGGAAGGTAGAATTGGTGAGGCTTTTCCTGGTAGTGTGGGGTACATCAAACATGATGAAATTAATAAAGTCGAGCAAGGAGCGATCAGTGGCAATACTTTACTGTGAAGTACAAGACAATCAGGCAGAGATGGAAACCCTAAGTGTTTTAATGTCAACACAGTTGAAGAAGATCAAGATTATGTAAGGGGATATGAACAACAACAACCTCAAGAATGGTAAAAGGAAATGCTCCTTCGACTGAGGACTAATGGGTCTGATTGTGCCTGCAGCCTTGCTCCCATGTATATCAAGGAATCTGTGTTCTCAGCAAAGGCATTAAGCATAGAATGCCGGTACCCTGAACCTGAAGGGTCCCAGAGAGTTTATATTCTCAACTTCAACATAGTAGCTTCAAAAAAGAAAGCCCAAAACATCTAAAAAATAAAGATAATCTAATGATCAGAGTATTGCCAAAATTTCAAGACAAAAAGTTTTTCTCTCGATGCCTGTAACAATTACTTGTCTGTTTCCTCGAATCGTACACAAACCACCCTAACTGTATGCTTACTAAAGGCTTTGATTCTTGAATACTGCATCAGTGGAGCTGAACATGCATCTACACAATAGTTAAAAATTACATTCATTGAAGAAGATGTGAGATTGGACCATGGATATGGTGTTGTGAATTATGAAAGGGGCAGGTCAACTGGCAGAAGGGATAAAGAAAGTACCTATGAAGAAGATGCAAGACCGGACCGTGGATATGGTGAGGTGAAACATGAAAGAGGTAGGTCAGGTGCCACAAAGAATCAAGAGAGAGGATTAAATAGTCAGTGGGTTGGAGCTCCCGAGAGGATATGCCTTGATGATAGGGAAGTAGATTGGAATAGGGATCGCTACGGGGATGGCAGAGATACATCTATATATCAAAGGGGAAGAGATCAAAGCTGGGAAAAGAATGGGAGAAAGAAACAAATTTAACACGTCAAAGCAATCAACGGTCTCAATCTAAGGAAATGAATTATGTCAGGAGGCAACGGCTGGCATCAGGAAGGAAGTAATACACACAGAAATGGTATTTGGAAACCTCCTTTTCCATGCTTCTGCTTTCCATGTATTTGATTTGATGTTAAGAAAAGAGCATATTTAGTTCACGGTTGGTTTTGTGTATTTGAGTGTCTATCTGATAGTCTTTCTTAGTCAAATTGCATTTTCATTGACAGAATTACAATCCTAGGAGGGTATAAATGAAACTTCTGATGAAGGTGGGATTGTGTCTTGAACATTGCAGAAATGTATGTTTCAGATAGTACCAAAAATAGGAACGCTTCTTGTCTTTGATGAATGAAGGCAATGCTTGGCGAGGTTTTATGAAAGCTTCCTCTGAAAATGCATTCAACGACATCGATAAATTGCTTACAGGTCTTGTACAATTTTTAAAACGACATTGGAATTATCCCATATATTTGCTTAAGGGAAATGTTCCTCAACATGCCTAGGATATTCGTGCTGTGGGTTTGACAAAGGGCAGACATTTGAAAGAGATATTGTGGAACTTGTCTTTTGTGTATTAGGTTGGGATAAGTCCACACACAGCTAGCTGGTGTAGGTAAGATCAGGACTTGGTCTTCATCAGGAGGTAATACCCAACAATTAATTATACACCACTATTTATTTCTTTTCTCTTATTGCACTAAATGTTCAATTTAAACACCATAAAATGTGAACACGTAATGGGGATAATTGTCACAATTCATTAGTGTATGTTATGGTTTATTTCTACCAAATTATGATCCTTAGTATCTCTTAGTTTTGAATTCTGTCTGAACTATCCAATGGTTTTGTTTTCGTCCTCCACTTAGTTATCCAAAAGTTAAATGCTGGCATCTTGGTCTAAGACCTAGCATAGCTAAGTTGACCAAGATGTCAGCATTATCTTTCAGAAAATCAGTGCTTTGATCCCAAAGGGCATGGATTTGAGAGAGCCTCATGAGAATTTGTATTGTTGAAAGGTGATAGATTCATTTAGTTGATGAAAAAGTTACATTTTCCTGAGAGGCAAGAAAAATATATATACACTTGTGAACTAATTATCGAATATACGAGTTTATATAGTTCCATGGGTGACTCCTTTCGGATTTATATGAAGAATAACAGCTTTTGGCTACCATTGTGTGCTAACAATACAGCAACATAGCAGCCAACCTATATCCAAAATTGTTTTTGAAAGATTTGGAAACTATTCATTTTTGCCCCTGTTGCCTGTATGGGTTAGGATTTATTTTTACAGTTCAATATTTTTTCATGTAAATTTCCATTATGTCAAGATCGATTATTCCTTAAGGTCTTACGGATCCTCAGGGCTTTAGTAATCTATAAAGCCTCAGCCTACCTTAATTTCTTTTTTTTCCTCCTTCAACACTACGCTGTCTGAACAGACAACGATATTCATGTGTTTTCTGATACAGAGATAAGTTGTTATTGTTTGTTGTGTTCTTGGTCACAGATTTTGCTTTTGATACTGATGTTACAGTGTTTCCCACGCAGTTTCAGAGTACAATGGATTCAAATAAGGCTGAAATTTTGGGATCGCAAAAGAAGCAACACCATGGTCAAGAACACCAACAGAACCGTGTAAAAGGTACCATCATTTATTTTTTCTTCAGATTGTTTAGTGGCAGTCCAAATCTCTACACAAGCTATTTATCTTGCTGATTACTCTGGACCTACCTACTGGTATATGTATTTGGACTTTTTGGAACCATTCTTATATTTGCACTGCAGGGGTAGGTGCTGTTATATATGTGGACTATCATTTGCTGTGTTCAGGTGGTGGTTGATTTCACTGCTACGTGGTGTGGACCTTGTCAAATCATCAGTCCAGTGTTCGTGGAATTGTCGAAGAAATTCTCAGAAATATTTTTCTTAAAGGTCGATGTGGACGAATTGAGGGTAGTCATTTAATCGCTACCCTATAAAGTATTGGTTGGAACTTGGATAGATATTTGAAATAGAATATTTTTGTCTGTGATTTTCTCTTTCCCAAATTTGTTGTTCTCTTTCCTTTGGTAAGAGAATTCCATGATAGGAAGAAGGGAAACGAGGAATGATTATTTAAAACAAATCAGATGTGTTACCTGGCACGTTTTTTTTTAGTATTTCTAGGAGAATTTCATGACAAGTATGTAAATGAAAAATGAATCAGATGAATCAATATAGAGCAGAGTCCAGATAAATGAAAGCTTTTCTGAGTAATGCAGAGTCCAGATTAATGAAAACTTTTCTGACTATTGCAGAGTCGAGATTCATACCATGGTCAAGAACACCAACAGAACCGTGTAAAAGGTACCATCATTTATTTTTTCTTCAGATTGTTTAGTGGCAGTCCAAATCTCTACACAAGCTATTTATCTTGCTGATTACTCTGGACCTACCTACTGGTATATGTATTTGGACTTTTTGGAACCATTCTTATATTTGCACTGCAGGGGTAGGTGCTGTTATATATGTGGACTATCATTTGCTGTGTTCAGGTGGTGGTTGATTTCACTGCTACGTGGTGTGGACCTTGTCAAATCATCAGTTCAGTGTTCGTGGAATTGTCGAAGAAATTCTCAGAAATATTTTTCTTAAAGGTCGATGTGGACGAATTGAGGGTACAGTCATTTAATCGCTACCCTATAAAGTATTGGTTGGAACTTGGATAGATATTTGAAATAGAATATTTTTGTCTGTGATTTTCTCTTTCCCAAATTTGTTGTTCTCTTTCCTTTGCTAAGAAAATTCCATGACAGGAAGAGGTAAGAGAATTCCATGACAGGAAGAAGGGAAACGAGGAATGATTATTTAAAACAAATCAGATGTGTTACCTGGCACGTTTGTTTTTAGTATTTCTAGGAGAATTTCATGACAAGTACGTAAATGAAAAATGAATCAGATGAATCAATATAGAGCAGAGTCCAGATTAATGAAAGCTTTTCTGAGTAATGCAGAGTCCAGATTAATGAAAACTTTTCTGACTATTGCAGAGTCGAGATTCATACCATGGTCAAGAACACCAACAGAACCGTGTAAAAGGTACCATCATTTATTTTTTCTTCAGATTGTTTAGTGGCAGTCCAAATCTCTACACAAGCTATTTATCTTGCTGATTACTCTGGACCTACCTACTGGTATATGTATTTGGACTTTTTGGAACCATTCTTATATTTGCACTGCAGGGGTAGGTGCTGTTATATATGTGGACTATCGTTTGCTGTGTTCAGGTGGTGGTTGATTTCACTGCTACGTGGTGTGGACCTTGTCAAATCATCAGTTCAGTGTTCGTGGAATTGTCGAAGAAATTCTCAGAAATATTTTTCTTAAAGGTCGATGTGGACGAATTGAGGGTACAGTCATTTAATCGCTACCCTATAAAGTATTGGTTGGAACTTGGATAGATATTTGAAATAGAATATTTTTGTCTGTGATTTTCTCTTTCCCAAATTTGTTGTTCTCTTTCCTTTGGTAAGAGAATTCCATGACAGGAAGAAGGGAAACGAGGAATGATTATTTAAAACAAATCAGATGTGTTACCTGGCACGTTTGTTTTTAGTATTTCTAGGAGAATTTCATGACAAGTACGTAAATGAAAAATGAATCAGATGAATCAATATAGAGCAGAGTCCAGATTAATGAAAGCTTTTCTGAGTAATGCAGAGTCCAGATTAATGAAAACTTTTCTGACTATTGCAGAGTCGAGATTCATGAAAGCTTTTATGATTTTCTAGGATGTAGCTCAAGAGTGGGACGTGCAGGCCATGCCTACATTTATCTTTATTAAGGATGGAAAGGCTGTGGATAAGTTCGTGGGTGCAAATAAGGCTGAACTTCAAAGAAAAGTAGCAGCTCTTGCTACACAAGAAACCCTTGTTACTCAAGCCTAGTGCTATTCTGATATGCTATATGTCAATATTCCTTATGAATTAAAACTAAAACTATTACCGGTGTGCATGTACTGCCCATGTTGAAATTGGGAAAATATTATATTGCCCTCTGTAATTACCAACATATTGTACACATTAGTATTAGCTTTTTACACTCGTTATCGATATGGTGTTGAATATGATGAATGAGGATACTTGTTGACAGTGTTATTGCTTTCCTAATTATTACGTGTTTTGGAGTTTTTTTGGCGTTTGTATTCAGCTAAACATTGATAAATCCCTTTTACCACAATCTAATCCTTAACATTGCTTCATTCCATGACAGCTTATTGTCCTTTATTGTTAATGTGATACCAACCATCTTCAGGTGGAAGATATATGCATAACATTCTTCAACAAAATCACCACGCAAACCCATGTCAAAAACTATTCTCTTGTAATTTATAAGCCCCAAAACTCCTCATAGATCAGTGAAACTGTAACTGAATTTGGCAATTCCAATTTAGTAATCCTATCGGCCTCTCTTTGTACCTTTTGGGACAATTGCTAGTTTTTCCCTTTTCAAATCTCCATTGGGCGACGAATAATTACACCTTTCCGCTGTTTCAAACTTTCGTCGGCGACTTTTGTACTGCTTATCTGGACTGCATTCATTTTTCCTTAAATTTTAATGTTTATCTTAACTATATAGGCTTTATATTGATTTTTAACTATATACCGTTTATATTGACTTTTTCATTTTGATTCTTTTTAGATATTGATTTTTTTTATTTACTTGTTTAGAGCATAAAGAAAATGAGTCGTCCATTGAGGCAAAGGAATTGCTTGAACTGTTAAAAGTCGCTGGAATCTGGGTAAAAAAAATTCAAAAAATCTTGTAGAGATAGTGTTTGAATCGTGCTTTTTATGATAGAAATGGATTCAGCACCATCAAAAATGTTTAGGACAACTAAAATTTTAAAGTTTAACAATTATAACTTGGATTTACAAAAATCCTTGCCAGATTTTCTCTAAATATGACTGAATTTTCCTAACTTTCTAGGCAATTCCTCTGGCTAGTTAGACTACGGCTAAAGAAAATAGAGAAAACACTCCATTAAGAGCCACCTTATGATTTATCTTGACTTTCTTTCTTGCCAATAACATAAAGAGTGAAAAAAGAAAACCTCTACTATGTTAACTAGTTTATGTCGATATTAGTTCTATAAATTTATTTATACAAAGAAAATATTTTAATATTGTACATACTAAAATATTCAATTTCTAAATAAATAAAATAATTAAAAGTATCAAATACTTCATAATAAGAATAATAAGGAGATGTCTCATTCATTCAATTCTTAATATAAAAATAATGTGTGATATTTAAAAATATTCATAATAATAAACAAATTTAATGTGGGTTATTGATAAAATATTTTAATATCCAAGATGAGGTAATATGGGCATATACTTAAAAATACATTAATAACAAAAAAATTAATGTGGACAATTTAATCTCTAGATAAAATTTCTCAATACACATGCTATGCAAAATATTTTGATGCTAATTATGTATATAATACATATATTATTAAATTTGTTTTGTATATGTCCTATAAAGCAACAACAAAAATTAAATTTTATGGGTAAAATATTTGTAGTCTCACTATTTTACATTTTGATAACTTTTAGGTATATATATTTTTTTGCCAATTTTCCGTGAAATCCAATAAAAAAAAATTGGACTAACAAGTTTAATATAGCATTCCAAAATACAATTTAAACAATTAAAGGATACACATTGTATATGTAAGAGAACCAAATCCATTGGGATCTATAAAATACTAAGAGAGAGATCCAATTTTTTTCATATTTTACAGTTTAAAATAAGTTTGCACATAAAGAGATTTATCCCACTTGCAAACTAAATATGTGATTAAGATATATCTATACTAATATAATAATTTTTCATTAACAAAAAAATTGATAAAATCCTTCTTATATTAAAATTTCTTAGTTTAAACACACTCTTTTCTATTGTACAATTTTATAACTTGAAAGCATTTTGATGTTAGGAGCAATCACCTATAACTTAGAACAACCCTTAAAATCCAAATATTTGAGATCTTTGAGCTCTGCGATTTCAGATGGCAATGGTTCTAAATGAAAACATCAATTGAGATCCAAAAATTTGAGATTTTTGACATCCCTCATTTCACATGGAAATGATTTTAACCATTTACATCCTTTGAGGTGTAAAAACTATTTGTTTACATAAGTATTTATATAACATATGTTCCATTATAATCCTTGTTACATATGATTGATAACTAGATACAAGGCACACAAACTCCGAAAGGATCATAAGATATACCCCAACAACAACCATCCACACATCATTCTTTCACCACCAGAAGATGCTCCAAACAACAAGATATGAAAAATGAGATTCAGTGTATAAAACCCTATGGTCAACAAGCACGATACCACATCACAGAGAGATTCAAAAAATATGGGTACGCACGCCCGACCAAATAAAACTCCAAGATATGGAGGCGCGCATAAATCCCAAATAGTAGTTGTAAACAACGTGAAAAGGTGGCCAACCCACAAATACAAAAGTTTTCAAACCCAAACAACCAACGCCAGAGGCAGAACTAGGGATAATGCCCCCATAAAATATCTCATAGGATCAACACCCAACATAGGGCTACGATAACAAAAAATAAGTGACAAGACCTAGGAAATCTTGTGGCCACGATCTAACAGTCATATCAATGAACCTTCACCGAACAAAGATATAATGTCGAAAACTAGAAACAGGGTGACAATGACCCTAAGTAGCGAAAGACACAATAATCAAAATCGTAGCGAAGTCCTGAACCCTAACACGAACAAAGCTTCCACATGGTGACGTCGATGACAATTGAAAAGGAAGGGGGCATAGTTGAGAAAGGCAAGTCAAGAGGCACAAACAAGTGAGTCAAACAAGCAAGGTTCACCACACAACTATCCCATATGCAACAATGATAATTGGAAACAGGGTGGCTGTGACCCTGAGTAGCAGAAGACACACTTAGCAGAATTGTAATGAAGTCCCAAACCTCAACACAAAAAAGCTTCCACATAGAGGCGACGACAACAACAACAGGGGAGGAGGTCACAATTGAGAAATGTGGGACAAGATCCATGAACAAGAGGACCAAGCAGGCTAGGGTTCGCTACTTGACCCTCCCTTCCTCAACAATCGCTCTCTGCAAATTGCACGCCTGGTGGTTATCCCTTACTCATTTTCCTTAGCAACGAGAAAATGAAAGGACTAAAATTCGAGTTGTTTCAGTTGTCATAATGATCTTGGAAATAAATATCGCCCCGTGTCACCTAAATCTAACACCCTGAGAGACACAAGGTTAAGGAAAAATGCTTATGAAATCACTTCCAATTCAAATTTATGTACCAAAGTTAGAGTCACTAGTTTTGGATATCTCAACTCCTTTGTTGGCAGAGATGTAGTATCCCTACCAAAAAGGGAAAGCCACCGCAATTATCGCAACAGAAGGATCTTACATCTAAAGAGGCTAGAAACATTATGATACGAAGATACACAGAATTGATTAACATACATACATACATACATACATACATACATACATACATACATACATACATACATATAT
>APFE030886109.1:65336-82865 GCA_000404065.3 Pinus taeda
AGGGAAATGATATCCACCATGATTGAAATTTTTTAAATTCTATATTTTGTACTAAAAAATGCTTTAATATAAATTTATATAGTAAGATACAAAATATTAATAGTGTTTGGTTTAAATATGTTATTTGAGAGAATGAAGACATATTAGAGTTCAACAAAATCAAAGTAGGCAAAATAAATTTAGCAAAACTCAAGAAAGTACTGGGATTAATGTTGGTTTTCTATGTTGAAAACATGCTTTAAACCATTGGAAAGTGAATGTTGTTGTTGTAGACCCCTTTTTTTGACAATTTTGGTGGGGTTGGCCATGTTGTTTGGAAGAGAATCCATCATAGTGTTCACCTAAAGAGCATATTTCCTAGCATATAAGCTTACTAATTTGATGTTCTAGCACATTAAGATGATCCATCTGTGCTTTTAGAATGTAAGTGTATTAACTTCTTGTTCTAGTGTATCTAGAGGACTCATTTTTTTAATTATGGCAAACTCAATAACCTTTAGCAATAGAAAGAGAAAGAAATGACCAAACTCTTCCAGATAAAGATACAAGTAAGGAAGATAAATATTGATGCTCTCTTTGACTCGAGATCACATGCAAATATCATTTCGGCAAAGCTAGTAAACAAATCTTCATTGCACGTTCGTGAACATCCAAGCTTACACTGATTAGGATTCATCAGTGTTTATTTTATTGATGAAGTAAAATTAGATGTAGTTCCCTTTGATGTATGTGGAGTGGTGTTTGGAAGTCCCTACATGTACATGCTATATGTAATATTTATGTGCAGAGCCAACCAATACCAACTTGCTAGTGATGGAAAATCTTTCACCATCAATGTGCATAAAGGAAAGTTAAAAATATCACTAGTAAGTGCCAACCAAGCCAAGAAAATTAGTAGTTCTAGCAAGAAGTTTGTTTTATGTTTTTAAGAGAGAATCATCTTTTAGAAGAGACAACAAGAGGAAACGCATCCTTAGAGGGGTGTACTAAGAAACATAAACAACAACTGGAATATTTTCTATAGGCTTGCAAGGATGTGTTCTAGCAGCCTAAAGGGATACCACCCAAGAGGGAAGTGGAGCATAAGAACCAGTTATTTTAGGACTCCCTTCCTGAAGATTGGGTTGTGTGATTAATTTGATAGAGAAGAAAGTGAGGTGAATATATTGTTACAACAACTACTGGAATGGGGTGTCATTCGACTAGGTACACCACCATGTGGGTCAACCATCATCATAGTGCCAAAAATAATGAGACTTGGTGGATGTGTATTAATTACATGGCACTGAAGAAAATCACACTCAAGAATAGGTACCCCCTACCCAAGATTGATGATTTGTTGAATTATTTTCCACAAGTGAAATACTTCACCAAGGTGGAACTAAATTCTAGATATCACCACTTTCGAGTCAAAGAATAAAATGCTTAGAATACCACCTTCAAAACTAGGCAATGTTTGTATGAGTGGGTAGTCAAGCCATTTGGCCTATGCAATGTACCAGCTATGTTTATGAGGTTAATGAATGATATGTTGCACCATTTTATAGATTCATTTGTTATTTTCTATTTGGATGATATATTGGTATATAGTGCTACCTAGGAGGAGTACATCTCACATTTGATGTAGATTTTCGAGACATTAAAGAAGCGCCAATTGCTAGAAAAAATCAAGAAGTGTGAGTTTTCGTAGTAATCTCTAATGTGTCTAGGGTATGTGGTAGGTGGAGGAGAGATAAAGATAGATCCTGACAAGATGGCGACCATCATTTAATTGGTGGTGCCTACTAATGTTTATGAGGTTAGGAGTTTTTTTGGTGCAGCACAATACCTGAGAAAATTCATAGCCTCATTTTTAGTGGTAGCAACATCACTCCATGCCATAACAACAAGTGGCGATAGTTTCCAGTGGGGAAGGGTTAACAAAGGGCCTTTGATGAGTTAAAGAAGAAATTCAATCAAGCACTAGTTCTTGCACTACCAAACTTGGATAAGCCCTTTCAAGTGAGATAGATGTTTGTGAGTATGTTATGGGAGTAGTCTTGATGTGCGAAGGAAGGCTTGTATGCTACCATTCTAAATTATTTCATGGGGAAACTGTTAACTACCTTACCTATGATAAGGAGGTTTATTCCATGGCATAATCTGTGAAAAAGTGGAAGCATTATCTAATGGGAAAGGAGATAATAATCCACATATATCACCAACAACTATAGTACTTACAATCCCAAAGTAAGCTCTAGATGACAAAATATATAGTTTTGAGAAAGACGTTTAGAACTACAAGATAGGGACAACATGAACTTTGATATAGTGGGTTGAAAGGAAAATTTCTAGGAAAAGCTAAATGGCATACCCAAGAGAAGGTGGACTAAAACTCTTAAAAAATGGGGAGTGATTCATATTTGATAATTATATTATCTTTCATCCATATCAATCCTTTTAGGGTGGAAAATTAGAGGAATCAACTCATAGGACCATTTTTATCAGCAAGACCCAATTTGGCAAATTGGGGCCTAAAATATTCTGTGAGCATTTTGAGGCATCAAAGACTATTTTTTACGGGGTAAAATTTTAACACTTGAGTAATACGCTCTTTTCTTCTATTATCCACACAAACACTTATTTCCAGCAATGCAAAAATCACCTTAGTTGGAGCCCATATGGAAAAGTTATGCCACTTGGAAGTTGACCTTCTTGTTTTGCCCACCATAATTCGAGGGGATGCCACGTCAGCCCCCATTATTCATAGAAAATTGGCTAGATGCATGATAATGATGAATAAGACTCTAGAATAGTCTATATTGTAACTCTGGTCAAGAGCTAAGGGAGTCAAACCTAACCACTAGTAGCCTAACGGGCTGCGTTATAAATGGACCACTAGGAGGAAAATGGATTCCATTCTTTTTGAGTGCACTTTGTTCCATAGAAAATTAGAGTAACTAAGAGGGATAGGGAGAGAACACACAGAGAGGATTTTTTCATTTCCGTAGCCCATGGGCCACATGGCTTCTTTGTAATTGCATCCATTTTATATTCAAATAAAGAGAGAAAAGTGACCTCACCTTCTAACTGGGTTTTCTACCGAAACGGTTTCCCAAGATATATCCTATGTCAATCATAGTTTGTGATTTTTTATTTCATTTTTCTTTATTTTTTGCATAATTATAAGTTTCATGCATACACAATAATCAGTAATTTATAGATATAGAAATGTAAAGAGAAATAAACCGTCATGGTGTAGATTTCAAATTTTTAAGTAGAATTTATTAGGTTTGTTATGATGAACTGGTGACTAGAATGTCCACAAAAATTTACAAATCACATATGCAACAATAGGCAAGAAAAGTGGATAATGATGCATGAAAGCAAAAGGATGAAGCGACAGAAGATGGAAAAAGAAAAGAAATAGAAGCATAGTTAACGATGAAAAAGAAAACGAAGTGAGTTATAAATAAAAGTATTTTTTGGTTGGGTTTGAGAGGTAGATAAAATAAATCCTTCAATGCATACATCCCTAAGAAATAGTCCTTGGATAATTTCATTTAATAATGATATTGGTTAGAGATTATTGTTTTTTGAAATTGTGTGTACTTGAGTTGATAATGTTTGTGGTAAAAACCCACTAATGTAAAATGTTTTTCATTATGTATTATTGTGGTAAGAATAAACAAAAAGAGGATGTTAGATCATTAAGAGAGAAACTCTATATGGGTAGAACCACAGATTTGAGGTAGTCTACACCTAGTAGAGTCATCGATCTTAGTGAGGAGGAAGTCAGGTAGATTTCAAGTCATCAAAAATGGGCTTGTGTAGCAATAAAATGAACATTGAGGATATGAAAAAAAAAGAGATAACTAAGAGGCAAAAGTTTGCAAGCAATAGAGGACCCATGGACATATTTCCATGAAGAGTTTTTGTTTCTAGGGAGTATGATGTAGGAGCATCGAAATCAAGGTTACAATTGAGCCAGGAACATGAGATTGAGGACGATGAAAATGATAGTGGTGATGTAGAGCGAGTAACAGGGACATGCATGCAAAATTTTGATGGAAGAATTATTGATGAAGCATGTATGAGAAGAAGTTTCCTAGAGAACCAGCGGATCCAATGAATGACAACCCATTTATTCTAGTAGATGGTGATTATTTCATATGGACTTCAACTAATATTTATGTAGGTACAAGATGATAGCAGAGAAGATCAAGAAGGAAGAAGACCAAATAATTATTAAAGATAAAGACAAAGGACAACAAAGGCAAAGAATGAGAATGGACTAATTTACTGAAGAATGCTCGTTAAAGAGGAGACATAAAGAAATAATACCTATTCATAATTTTTAATGGATGATATTATCAATATTGCAATAGTGTACACACATTATAGAAAGTCTATATAAGAGCAAGTGTTGCAGGGCAAGGTAGTCCCTGCCAACCAAGTGGAAATTATAATTTTAGAAATTTTGTAAATTAATATATGAAGTGGAAAAATTATTTTTCTATGAAAGGGAAAGGACTTGCATAAATTTTTGGTGGGTAGTAACCACAAGTAAGTATCCACATTTACATTTTTACTCCTACTTGTTAAAGTGTTGAAGGACACATAAATAAGGGTGGGAAGTTACTCTTGGTAAGTATATTTATTTACATCTTGTTCTTATCTATCTTTAATACAAATAATTGATGGTAAATATGTTATTTATGTGAGTATGAGCTATTTTTGAAGAAATAAATTTTAGATGGTTTTCCTATGAAGCTTAATAATGAAAATTTATTGCACAACTATCTAAAATTCATGGCATAAATATTGCAATTGCATTTAAAATTTACTAAAAAAAATATGAGGCAATTATCCACATGGTTGTGCAAATGCTACAATAAGACCTTAAATTTATGGTCCAATCAAATGCTTGAAAAAAAATTCTTCGACAATATTAAATATATATATATATATATATTTATTTTTCAAAGTTAAACATTATAACTTGCATTGGTCAATGATAAATTAATAGTGTTCAACAACAAATTGATTGATAGAGTCCTACCTTGGCAGCGACTAATAAGAGGTGGAGAAAATCTAACAAATATAGGGATGAATATTGTTCAAAAAATCATGGAGAAATAATGGATAGATCATAGGAGATAGTTAGGGAGATATTATTGGATATAGTTAAGGAAACATTTAAAACTAATTAGCTAATTATGATGCAATTGTTATGGTCATATATGGTTATAAATACAACTTCCCTTAACTGAGAACTACATCATGCTCCTGACATCCCTCGAGTTTTGAGGGTGTGTCTTTGGTTTGTTTTTTGTGTGCTTAGTTGCAACAGTCACAAATCTCCTAATTTATCTATATGTAAAAAGAAAGAAATCAATAAATAAATAAATAAATAATATTTAGTAATATATGATGATCATGACCCTAATGATGAAGAAGAACATCCACTAATACCTATATGGTTTACCAACTTTAAGAAGGTATTCTTTAACATTTTATTTTTATAATAAAAAAGAAGTGTGAGAATAATTCCAAAATAACCATAGTTTTTTTTACTTAAAAGATCAAGAAGATTAGTAGTGTGACAAATATTTTGAAGATTAGATTGAATGTGAGTATAAAATGGAAAAAAAAAAGTGTCTTTCATCTTCAACCCTCTTAGGATCCCATAGGTGACAAACTCTTTCATCCCATGGAATTTTGGGAATTGGCGGATGCTCAGTTTCACTCTAAAGTTGATGAGAATTAGTTATTATCTTGGCAATATTCATTTTCTTCTCAACACTAGTCAATATAAAAAGATATTTTTGGTTTTCTAGATTGGGGTTAATCAACTCCTTATAATATCTTAGTTTTCATTTTCCCTCTAGCTCTTTGTTGTCTCACAATTTCTCCTTAAATTTTGAAGTAACAACATTTTTAATATTATATGGATTCTGCAAGATGATCTCTTCCTTTATTTCCCAATTATCTAGCCATGATTAGGCACCTTTATGCCTCCCAAGTTTGAGTAGAAGGTGGGTGTTTTGGCTAGAGCTAGAAATGATTTTAGAAACCTCTTGGCATCCATGTTGTATAATTTCTTCTTATACATAAGATTCCTAGTTGATTGTGCTTTCAATGGGGTAAGGCTTGTAGGTGGACATGGTAGGGAGTATTTCCTTTAACCTTAATGTTGTAGGTTATAAACTACTTTTGGATTTCTTCAGTTTTTCTCCACAAGTTTTTGGATATACATCCATATAAAATACCAATAGTGACTAGAGCTTAAAACGTTTTAATCCTAAATCCTAAATTTTTCTACTTATAATTATTTTCAAGTCTATACATATACCTATTGAAATAAATATAAATAAAAATTTTATATATATTTTATAAAATTTATTAAAATATATTATTTTTACATAAAAAGAAATATTGTTTTATTAAATATAAATAAAATAAATTAGATTACAATGTTAAAATGATAAAAGTAGGTAAAGTAGGTATAATATTTTTTTTAAAGAGTTAATAGACTACAAGGTTGTAAGAGAAATGCAGAATAGTAGCATTTTTCTCCAATGGATTAGAATATAAAGGTTATTTATTTTATTACAATCTTTAAAAAGTGCCCTAAAATTACGAGGATGTAAGAGTAGAAGACCAAGTGGGCTATCATCAATGCACAGTTGGACAAGCTTCGATGCATTCTGCTGAAGGAGTTGATAGCTCCCAATGAAAAATAGTATTATTTAGTATAATAATTGAAAGTTTATTAATAGTTATATGTAAATTCAGTTTAAAATGTATGATAATGTAAAAATTTCATTAATAATTGTGGAAATATGATTAAATTAATGAATTCCTATTAACACATTTATATTGTTAATTATTTTATGATTTAAAAAGCAAAACTTTAAAATTTCAGCTATTCCTATCTTCAAATAATTTAATTTAGATAAATTTTAAATTTTATTTTTAAGTTTTTAAAATCAAAATTAAAAAAATAAATATTTATATTTTCACTTTTGATAGGTATTTTATTAAGGTAGTTTATGGTATAAAGATTCTTAGTTGGAAATGTTGTGGGCACAAAGCTAATCATGCTGAATGATAATGTAAGGAGTATGATTTTGACAATTTAAAAATCTCTGAGTGATGCCTACTCAAACCAAGTTAAACATACTAATCATCTCAAAGATTCACATAACCTAATAAACTATATATATTTCGATATATATATATTATATATATATATTATATATTGGAAATATTTTTAATTCCAAATTATTAAATATTAAAGATTTAAATATTGATATTACATTGTTATTTGTATTAAATTGTTATTCTTGATGATTTATTTTCCAATTTTATATACCAGCCGATCCATCTTAACACCGGATATATCAAGCACCTGAGAGGGATCAAATTTCTCGAGGTGCAAACATATTTTTTGAGGGAGGAAAGGTTTTCACCTCGAGCTATTTGATCCCTCTCGACGCTTGATAGATCCGGTGTTAAGATGGATCTAGGCTCATTACAGTCGTGTGGAATCATACAAAATCTGCTAAACATCTAATTATTTTTATCATTTGAAATATGCTAAATATGTCTAAGATTATTTTGGTTGATTTAATTTAAAATTTGCTTAGTTACATCAGTTTGTTGAGATGAGATAGACTCTAATAAACGTTTTGAGTGAAAAGTGTCAATGTAACAATTTTGATTGATAGAAAATGTGAATAATAAAAATATAGTCAACTATAAACAATCATCAATCTGATACTACTATTTTCTTTCACTGTTCCTATTGTCACACCTACTATTCTTTTCCATTTTCTCGTATCAATCATATGAAAAGAATAGTTAGAATCATAGACCATTCAAATATTTAACTTGAGCTACTATAGTAAACAACATCTCCAATATTAATAGTAGTTTTCTATTACCGCTTTTGAATGCAAAATAAGTAACAATGTTGAATGATGGAAAATGGGAATAATAAGAATGTAGCCAATTATAAATAGTTTATCATTTCAAGAAGCGAACATTTCGGGTAAGAAAACATTTTATTTATGATGAAAATTCAAATATTGTATTTATGGTTGAATTACTATAACACATAAGTCAATGCACGCCATGAATAATTTTTATGTGCATACACTGAGAGAGTGTGTATATGTTTTTGGGGTGAGAAGGAGAGACAAGGGGAGATAGAGATATAGATGGGGGGAGAGAGGGAAGAAGGCAAAGGCAAAGGCAAGGAAGGAGGAAGAGATATAGATATGGAGAGAGAAATATTAGAGAGAGAGAGAAGGGAAAGAGAGAGAGGGAGGGGAAGGGACAGAGGGAGGGAGAGAGAGATAGATAGATATGGAGAAAGAGTGTGCATGTTTAGCAGGTGAGATAGAGTAATAGAGAAGGAGAGACAACGAGAGATAGAGATATAGATGGAGGAGGCAAAGATGTGCTTACACTGAAATCAATGCACACTATTAATCTAATTACTTTGAAATTAATGCACATCATACATCTAGGTGTATCAAATCATAAATCAACATCTACACTAAAATCAATACATCTAATGCAAACAATCAAATAGGATTAGAAATCAACATCTATACTAAAATCAATGCATCTATTGCAAGCAATCAAATACGATTAGAAATCAATATCTACATTGAAACCAATGCATCTAATGAAAGAAATCAAATATGAATAGAAATCAACATCTAAACGGAAATCAATGCATCTATTGCAAGGTATTAAATAAGATTAGAAATCGACATCTACACTAGAATTAATGCATCTAGTGCAAACGATCAAATATGATTATAAATCAATATCTACACTAAAACCAATGCATTTTGTGTAAGAAATCAAATAAAAGTAGAAATCAACATCGACATTGAGATCAATGCATCTACTGTAAGGTATTAAATAGGATTATAAATCAACATCTGCACTGAAATCAATGCATATATTACAAGTGATTAAATAGGATTAGAAATCAAGAACTACATTGAAATCAGTACATCTATTTTAGTGAAAATCCAAAATATTCATGACTTTCTAGATCTAACTTCTATGTATGTATTTTTCTATGTGTGTCTCTTTCTTCTTCCCTCTCTCTCAACCTTCCATGATGTGTCTAGCTCCCTCCCCCTCTCCTTCTCTCTCTTCCCCTCCCTCTCTCCCTTGTCTCTCTCTATATAACTCTCCCTCCCTTTCTCTATCTTTCTCTTCTTCCCTCTCTCCCCTTGCCATCTATATATATACCTCCTTCCATCTCTCCTCATTTGTCTCTCTATCTCAGCCTCCTAAACACATGTCATGCTCTCTCTCTCTCCCCCCCCATATCTATCTATTTATCTATACATCTATCTCTCCCACTTCCTTTCCCTCTCTATCTCTTCCCCTTCTCTCTCTCTTTACCCCCTCCATCTATATCTCTATCTCCCACCTATCTCTCTTCCTCCCTCCCTCTCTTTGCTTCTCTCTTCTACCCTTTCCCCGCCCCATGTATATCTCTTTCTCCCCATGTCTCTCCTTTTCACCCCAAAAACATACACACTCTCTCTTCATATCTATCTGTTTCTCTCTCTCTCCCTCTCCCTCTCCCTCTCTCTCTTTGCAATCTCTCTCTCTCTCTCTCTCTCTTCACCTCTCCCTTTCTACTCCCTCTCTACCTTTCTCTCTCTATGTCTTTCTTCCCCTTCCAACTCCATCTCTCTCTCCATCTCTCTCTCCTCTCTCCCAAGTCCTTTCTCGTTTTCCATCCTTTATCTCCCCTTCTCTCCACCCTCCAACTCTATCACTATCTCCCTCCCTCTCTCCTTATCTCTCTCCCCATCTCCCCCCTCCATATCAATGTCTCCCTGTCTCTCTTCCCCTTCTTTCCCTATCTTTATCTCTCATTTTCTCTCTCTTCCATCGTCTCCTCTCTCCCTCATTCCATCTTCATCCCTCCCTTGTCACTCCTTCTCTTTCTCTCCACCTCTATCTCTCAATATATTTGTTCTTCACTCCCTCTTTCCCCCTCCAAATCCATCTCTCTCCCTCCCTCTCTCCCCCTCCTCTCTTTCTTTCCTCTAATTGTCTCTTCCCATCTCTATCTCCTCCCCCCCCTCCCGCACTTATATTCCCCTTCCATATCACTCTCTTCTTTATGATCCATGATTGTATTTAAAAATATAATATAATAAGTGTTTATTAAATATTAACTTATATTTGGATCAATCATGTTAAGATAAATACAATATAAACACTTAAAATTCATTGCACTATCTTTTCCTTTATCATTTTTTATCATTCTCTTTCTCACTTCGCTTGGATTTTTGGTTAAGATGCGTTTATCATAGTTCTTATAATATTATTTATATTATATAAGTTTCACCTATGTATATATAAAAGTTTTCCTTTTTTTAATTTATTAAACCTCCATTTCTCTCTGTGGGAATATTATTAGTTTCGTGTTGACGAGGTTAGATATACTTAAAAGTAATTAAACCATTTTGCAAAAAAAGTTATTAAATTAAATTAAAATAAAATTTTGTAAAATTTGGTTTTGAAAATAAGCAAGATTTTTGGGCATGTGGTATTGATAAGCCATGATATTGACCCATGGTATTGTAATAGAATAATTAAAAGCCTAGATCCATAACATAATAATCAAAAGTCTAGATGGCCCATGGTATTGATAAACCATTGTAATAGCCCATGCTATTATAATTTTTTTCACTTCGCTCCCTCTCTATATTTCTCTTGTGGGTATTGGCCCATGGTATTGTAAAAAAGCCTACTTACAAGTTCATAATATACATGGTAAATATTCATTGTTAAAAATCTTGTCATATTGTAAATATCAAGTTTTTATCCACTTATTAATTAAATTTATAGATAGAACACATTTATGTTAATTATTACAAATATATTGATTACAATTGAGCCAACATTACAAATGTTTACTTACATTCCATTTCTTACATTACATCTACACATGTGCCTTATGTTGGGCTATAGAGCCATGCAAAAAGTGAATTGGGTGAGGGAAAATATTACATAAAATATAATATTACAATATTAGATGTTACCCAATATTTATAACCACCCCCACCTAATAAGTAGTGGCAAGGGGTGGCGGGAAATACTAATTGAAATGTAATATAAATTTTACCTAATATTTCAAGTCACAACCCACCCTAAATATTACATTCTATCGGATATTTCCCCTCACTCCTACTAATTTTATAGTTGAGGGGAAATATTGTGTAAAATGTAATATTATAGGATTATATTTTATCCAATATAACTTACTAAAAAGTGGGTGGAGGTAGGCAAAAATATTAGATAAAATGTAATAAGTACATTTTTCCTAATATTTCTCCACCTCTTCAGACAAATGCCTAGTGCCAACATATCAATAATTTTTTTACCTTTACAAGAAAATTTTACCTTTATAGGCTACATGGATTCAACCTCATCATTTTCTACAACTAGTTATGTATCTAAATATAACATCAAACTAACATAAATCTAGGGTAATTTAATCCCTTTAAATAAATTATATTCTAAAAAAATTCAATGAGTCAACACGAAAAAAAAAAGGCAAAAAAGATTCTTTGTAAAATTCAATTGCTTTCAAATTGTCAAATTCTAAAATATAGAAGAGGAGTCTATTTCTACTAAGAAGAGGAGTCTATTTGTACTAAGAAATTTTAATAGAAAAAGCATGCGATTTATAAAACTCATGTATCATTTTTAATTCAATTAATTTAATAATTAAAAATATGTATTTATTAATAAAAAAATATAAAGTCAAATCCTTCTTTGGAAGGGTGAAACGATGTGCAATTAACTGAAACCCCAAAGTGTAGTCACGGAAGGGAAGCATGGTTGGATGGCAACCAATATTTACAAGTTTGTCGAGTCATTAACTCGGGAATATATGACTACAGTTAGATTTAATCAGGCAGATTATCCAGCGATGAGCATATACGGCACCGTGGTTCCATAGATTTGTAAATATGCCTAGTCTGGCTGGTGTTGGTGTAATTATTGATAGAGGCCCCAAAGTTTGGGCGTGGTGGAGAGGAGGCGGACAGAAATTATTCATCTGCTTCTCTAATTAGTGGGAGGATGCGAGGAGCTGTAATTGTTGACAGCGATCCGAAAGTTTGGGCGTGGTGGAGACGGGGCGGACACAAATTTATTGAAGGATGACTAGAGAAGGGAGTGTAGTTATTGAAAGGATGAGAGGAGACGTAGTAATTCTCGAATAATCGAAATTTTATGCGTGGTGAAGACGGAGAGAGCGGCGGAGATAGTCTAATAATTCCTTCGCTTGTCAACTAGCAGAGTCATGACGTGTAGTTTTTATTTTATTTTATTGAGTGGTTTTTATTTTATTTTATTGAGGTTGTATAATAACTCCTTCGCTCGTCAAGAGTAGTCCTGATGCATAGGCTTCGCTTTTATTTATTTTACGAGGCGGTGTAAAAATTGCTTCGCTTGTCACCGAATAGAGTCAAGATTATAGAGTTATTTTTATTTTAGCTAATTCTCCAATTAACATGTTTTTGGTTTTTTAAATATAGTTTATTGTATTGATTTCGAATTAGCTATGTATACGAATACCATCTATATGTTATTTTGAGGGATTTAAGAAATTAAGATAGATAATCTATAAATTGTTAATTAATTTTTCCGGATTGTTATTGTATATTGTATAATATGTAATTAGTTTTACATTTCGTTTTTTCGGTTAATAAGTTACTCGGATTGTTATTGTATATTGTATAATATGTAATTAGTTATACATTTAGTTTTTACGGTTAATAAGTTACTCAGACACAACTCTCTCGTACCTAGATTTCACATGTATAAAAAAATAATTTTAGCATTAATATGACGCTCTTTCTTTGTGCTTTTTCATTATGTTTTTTCATTGTGGAGTTTATTTGGGCTTGTACAATGGTATCAAAGTCCTCGTTGAGTTGTTCCTAAACTCGATGTATTTGAAGCCTATGGTAAAGGAGACCTGAAACGTTACAGAGACACAACTCTCTCATACCTAGATTTCACATGTATAAATAAGTAATTTTATCATTAATATGATGCTCTTTCTTTGTGTTTTTTCATTGTGGAGATTATTTGGGCTTGTATAGTGATATCAAAGCCCTAGTTGAGGTGTTCCTAAACTCTATGTATTTGAAATCTATGGTAAAGGAGACCCGAAACATGAAGACTGTGAAGATAGAGTGCAGTAGATGGTTAATCCAGTGGAGCAATGCAATGGGATGCCCATCTCTGTAAGTTTCATATCTTTCACTCATAATGAAAGGTGATTGGAGAAATTGAGTGGCCTTAAACAAGAGTTTAATCATAGTATTTACATTTACCACAGTGAACATGAATTTAATGACAGTAAGTTTATGAAGGATAACAAGATACATTTACTGCAAACCGGAAAGATGTCTGAAGGATACAAAGTTTAAATGATACAAGTTTTTTACAGAAAGATTTTTGAAGAATACAAATATTTTTTTCTCAAGAATACTATTTTTTTTTTTACTGAAAATGATACAAAGTTTCAATGATACAAGTTTTTTATAGAAAGATTTTTTACTAATACAATTTTTTTTTCATAAACTCAAGAATACTATTTTTTTTTACTGAAAATGATACAAGTTTTTTATAGAAATATTTTTGAAGAATATAAATTTTTTTTTCATGAAGTATTTGTGAAGAATACAAGTATATATATTTTGGTGGCTTGAATAAAACTTTTAATTGAAGTCCGGTGACTTGAAATACATATTTTCTTAAGAGGCAAATAAAATTTATTTTTGAAGGCTAATAAGATTTGAACCTAGCTCTTTTTCTAGGCAATTTTTGAAACTTACCACTAAACCACAAAGCCAACCTTGTTAAAACAAGAGGAGAAACAAATTTATATCTTTTCAGAAGTATTGCATATATTTTGAATTTGAAAGGATTTGAAGAATATTTTGGCTACATAACAATTATGACTTTAATAGTTTCCATAGTTGGAGTTCCTCTTAATGGAAAGGAAAATTATCGAGAGTGGTTTAGAAAGCTTAAAAGTGCCCTTGTTTTTAACGATTTGTGGGAAGTTTGTCAAGGCAACAAGGATAGTGATGGAAAAGAAATTGCACCAGAGTCGCTTGATAATGAGAAGCAACATGCAATTTGGGAGACAAAAGACAAAAGGGCATATGCACTAATAACTGCATCGGTGGCAAAGAGGTAAGCATATATGTCGTTTCTTGTGGTACCGCATTCGAAATACTAAATAAGTTGAAAGAATTCTATGATTCACACTCAGAACTCGAAATTATTCAGTTATGCTTAAACTTATTTAATCTAGAGATGAAGGATAATGATCCTTTGAAGAGTGCCTCTAAAATAAAAAGCCATTTTTCATAATACAGAAGCCACTGGAATTAAAGTAGATTTACAACTTACAGCTTTTATAAAAGTCCTTCACCTTGTCTATTAAAACTATTTAGAATCTCTCCAAGCTAGTGGACAGCTAAAAGACATTACATTTGATAAACTAGTAAGAAAAATCACTGAGAGAGAAAAAGCCTCTGGGAAGAAAAGGCTCCATCTAACTCTAACGTAGAAACTTTTTGCCTTGCACAAAAGGATCAGAAGTCTCATGCTGAAACTTCTGGAGGTGATAAAAGTAGTAGAGGTCATGGTAGGAGAAATTATAGAGGTACAGGGGGAAAAAATAATTAGGGAGACAAACAACAAAATGGTAGACAATAAAGGAATTTTAATGATAGACCAACTATCAAATGGTTTAGATGTGGTAAAATTGGTCATACTTCTACTAATTGTAAAATCTCTTGGGAGAAAGTCAGTGAAAGGAGAGAACAATTAAATGAAAAGAAAGATCAACCACCACCACACAAGGGAAAATCATCAAAGTCTACACATTACATTGTTGCTCACTGTAATTTTAATATGAATGATGTTTTCAATACTGCATTTTCTCCATGGAGAGATACTTGGATTTTGGATTCAGGAGCCACTTGTCACATGACATTTAGGCGAGATTTTTTTGAAAAATTTAGTGACGATATTGATGGTGTTATTTACTTTACTGAAAAGTATCAAATTAAACCATCTGGCATTGGGTCTATTCATTTGAAGATACCGAATTTTGCAGATTATTTTCTACATGATGCACTTTATATTCCACAGTTTCAGTGAAATTTGATGTCTCTTATCCATATTTGACAACAGGGGCATTCTATTCATATATTTGATGGCATCATCGAGATAAGAAGAGCATATGATCATGCAGTTATTATGACCGGCGTGGTAGGAGGTACTCTTTTAAAATTAAATGGTACTTCATCTACTAATTCTCGTGAAAGTTTTGTTCTTTTGGCACAGAAAAGTGATATCTATCTCCTAGCTTGTTGTGGCATGCTCGATTTGGTCACATCAATTACACCTTGTGTTGTCTGTATTATAGGAAAGCATTATAAACAAACTTTTCATAGTTCTTCTTTCAAATATTCATGAAAATTAGGTATCATACATTCAGATTTATGTGGACCTATCCCTGTTGCAGCTGCAAATGGAAATAAATATGTGCTGACATTTATTGATGATTACTCGTAAATGTGTTGGGTGTATTTGTTGAAGAATATGTCACAAGTGTTTGATGTTTTTAAAAAATTTCATTTGATGATTAAAAATGAAACTCAACAGAATATAGCCATTCTGAGAACTGATAATGGCGGCGAGTACACTTTTCATGCTTTTGAATAATACTTGAAGGACAATGGAATCAAACATCAAACTACCATACCTTATAATCTACAACATAATGGTGTCGCGGAATGTATGAATAGAACTTTGCTTAATATGGTTAGATCTATGATGTTCTTTAAGAATGTTAAGTTGATGTTTTGGGGAGAAGCAATGCTTTGTGCAATTTATATTCGCAATCGTTGTTCTTCTTCTGTCATCAATAACAAATGTCCTTATGAAATGTGGTATAATCGTCTTCCTGTTGTTCAACATTTTAGAGTCTTTGGTTCTCTATGCTATGCATTAATTCCTAAATATTAAAGCAATAAGTTGGGTGCTAGGAGTCGCAAATGTATTTTCCTTAGATATCCTGCTACTTCCAAAGCTTATAGATTGTATTATGAGGAGAATAAGAAGTTCATTCTTTCCAAAGCTGTTATTTTCCTTGAATCAGATAAAAGTGATTCCATTGTTGATAAGAAATTGGCTCATTTGGAGAAATTTGCATCTAAGAAGTTATATTTTGAATTTGATAATGTTGTTCCACACACTAAAGGGGGGGTTCCCATTCTAGACTAGTATGTGGTTCTTCCATCTTTGACTTATGAGAATGTTATTGCTGAAGAAAATTTGGATGATAGTAATGTTTCTACAGGACCAGAAATTGCTCTTGAAGAGCCTGTTCTTGAGCCTATTTTTCAAGATGAGCAACCATCACAACCATTTCAACAACCTTTACGAAGATCTACCCGTGCTCAAAAATTTCCAAGAAAGTATGATGATTTTGAAACAAGAATGTTTTCTAAAGGTGATTCAGGTAATGTTTCCCATGACTGTGAATTCAATCATTGTACAATTAGAGAACCTAATTTTTTTGAAGAAGCTGCTAATTGTGATGAATGGAAGGATGCAATGCAAAAGGAATATGATGCACTTATTAAGAATGGAACTTGGAGGCTAGTGGATCCTCCTACAGGTGTCAAACCCATTGGTTGCAAATGGGTGTATAAGATCAAATACAAAGTAGATGGTTTGCTTGATAAATACAAGGCAAGACTTGTAGCAAAAGGCTATGCTCATAAGGAAGGCGTTGACTAAATATAGACATTTTCTCCTACAGAAAAATGGGGCACAATTAGAACTTTTTTTTTTTCTTGCAGCTCAAAATAGTTGGAAGATACACCATATAGATGTTAAAACAACTCTTTTGAATGGTGATTTGAAGGAGGATGTTTATATGTTTTAGCCTAAAGGTTTTGCTGTTAAGGGCAGAGAAAAAAAGGTATGAAAATTGGTTAAGTATTTGTATGGACTGAAACAAGCATCTCGTGCATGGTATGAAAAGCTAACTAAACACCTTCTGAAGTTGAATTATAAGTTATTTGATCTGGATGATGCAAATCTTTTTGTTAAGAAAATTGGAAAGTCGGTTGTATATTTGGTTGTGTATGTAGATGATTTGATGATCACTGGAAACAATGATGACTATATAGTGTCCGTTAAAAGAGAATTATTAAAAGTTTTTGACATGATAGATTTGGGTTTATTACATTATTATTTAGGGATTGAAGTTGATCAAAAACCCAAATATATTTTCATTTCTTAGAAAAAATATATTGGATAGCTATTGGACAGATTTGGGATGCATGTAGGTTTTAACCCCGTACAGAAATTACCTAAATACGAATTCTAAATCATAGGAAAAATAAAAATGCAAGAGCATAACACATAAAACACATATACACAGAGATTTCCCAC
>APFE030886109.1:87714-98109 GCA_000404065.3 Pinus taeda
CCCCGTAGAGGGGGGCTACCTGCCCCCCTCAAACCCCCCAAACAGTGGGGCTACCACCCCCCCGCTACCGCCCCCCCTGTGGCCCCCTCGGTTCACTACATAGGTTAGTCGTGGAAAGAATATAACACAACCCAACAATGCAAGATTTTAATCCTATCACTACTCCTATGGAGGAGAATTTGAAGCTTACTTCCACTCAAGGAAGTATGTTTGAAGATCCAACAAAGTACAGGCAACTTGTTGGAAGTTTAAATTTTCTAACTACTACTTGACCTAACATAGCTTTTGTCGTAGGGATACGTTTCAGGTTTATGCATAAGCCATGTGAAGGTCATTGGAATGTAGCAAATTGATTTCTCAAGTATTTGAAAGGCACTCGAACATATGGCATCAAATATTCCAAAGTTGTAGATTTCCATCTCACCGGCTATTCAGATTCTGATTTTGATGGAGACAAGGAGAATGGAGTCTCTACTTCTAATTATTTGATGAGTCTTGGATTAGAAATCATTAGTTAGAGATCGCAAAAACAATCTATTCTTATTGATTCTACCACCAAAGCCGAATATGTTGCAGTAGCTCAAGCTACAAAAGAAATCATTTGGCTTTGTAAAATACTTGAAGACTTGCTGGAGAAACAAAAGGGTTCAACTCCACTACTCGTCGAAAACTCTTATGTAATTTAGTTGGCCAAGAATCCCATGTTTCATGATCGAAGCAAACATATTAACACCAAAATCACTTGATTCAACATTATGTAGAGGCCAAAGTTATTCACCTGACACATTGTCCTACTTTAGAGCGGACCGCAAACATATTTACAAAGCCACTAGGACGTGAAAAGTTTGAAAAATTCAGAATGTTACTCAGCATGTTCGATGTCCCTTCAGATTAAGGGTAGAATGTTAACTAATCCTTTAGGATAGTTATTGCATATTGTATAATATGTAATTAGTTTTACATTCCATTTTTACGGTTAATAAGTTAACGAGACACAAATGTCTCATACCTAGATTTCACATGTATAAATAAGTAATTTTATCATTAATATGATGCTCTTTCCTTGTGCTCTTTCATTGCGTTCTTTTATTATGGATTTTATTTAGGCTTGTACACAAATAATATCTACATGTTATTTTGAGGAATCAAGATAGATAATGACATTACAGACAAACATGCCATAGCCTGAGATTGTAACCCCAATGAGGAGGAAGACAATAGACCATCCCCACCACACGACCTACACTAACTCGACATGATGTGTAAATTGAATCTCAGGAATCAAGATAGATAATAGCCTGAGCTTCTAAACCCAATGAGGAGGAAGACAATAGACCATCCCCACCACACGTCGTACACTAGCTCGACATGATGTGTAAATTGAATTTCAGGAATCAAGATAGATAATTGTATTACAGAAAAACATGTCATAGCCTAAGCACAGCAAATCATCCCCACTACACGATACATGATGTGTATTACACGACACGTGATGTGTATTACTCCTTAGAATACTTCCGCTAAATCACATTCAAACTTTTTAGGTCTACCCATTTTAAACTACTTAATGTGGTTCAACATGAGGACAAGATGTGTAAATAAGAAGATAGACATCAGATACCATAGTGAAGATGATACAAAATGTGTGAATGAGAAGATAGACGTCAGAGACCATAGTGAAGATGGTACAAAGGAGAATGATTTCTAACTATCCATCAAGTAGTGTAATTATGGAGAAGAGGTGTAATAATGGACACAAAGCATAAAGCTTGGGTGTTGTGATGGTACAAACATGGCTGAGATGTAATTATTTGTCTAATGATGTAATTATGAAGAGGTGTAATTATGGACCCACTGTAGAAAGCTTGGGTGTGGTGGAGAGGATTTAAATGGTTATTTGATTTATTTTTTGTGATGTTATAATTTTATTATATGGAAAAATATATTATTTTTATAATATTAATTTTAATTCTTTAATTAATATATAAATCAAATAAAAAAAATTATAAAAATATATATAATTTTCTGTATATTTGTTTTAAATTAATGTATATTTATTTTTAATTTGAAGCGATTTTAAAAAAATTAAATAGAAAAATATAATAATATAATAAAAGATATAGAATTAAATATAATTATAAGAAAGAAATAATAAAATAAATGTAATTAAAATATAATTGTAAAAAGAAAAACCTAAAAAATATATATGGTTTCATCAAGTTGAATGTATTAGTGAAAGTATTTAGATATGTTTATCATTTTAGTTTTCACATAATATTTATTTGAATATGTGATTGAATTATGTAAGTGATAGATAAAATGATTTTGTTTTGTACTGTAAAAATTATATGTCTATAGCATTATTTGAATGTGTTTTTGTAATTTTAACTAAAGTTTCGAGAAAATGCTTAATATTTATATTTTTGCATAAATTTAAAAATTATTTTTCCAATTTTCAATAAATGTTATTTATAATTTCTGAATGGCTACAGAAGTTTGATGACACATAATTCCCATAATGTAGGGTGTTTTATTTTCATTTTTTTCCTAACAATTCATTTTAAAATTAAAATTAAAATAATTTTGTGAGTGGTCATCCCGTTGGTGAGTGCTCTCGACACTGTCATTGTTATGTTAGCGCTTTGATTAATCATGTGAGAATTGAAGTTCTTATAGGGCACTGTTATGTTAGTGCTCCCTTCAATGATGTGAGAATTGTTGTGGTTGCAAGTTGTCTGCATTGCCCCCTAGGGGGTTGAACAAGTGTCAAATTAATATTACTATGTTTCCTTGTGCGGAGGGTGAAGTGTGTGCAGGATAACTGGGGTCCTTTGCATAGTGAGTGTTGTGATACTGATGAACAATGAGGTAATTGGTAAGGTTTCATTGTGTGGAAATTTACTATGTGGAGGATAGAGTAAGTGTGGGAGAACTGAGGCCTTTTCCATAGAGGAGGGTGCTTTGACACTAACGGTGGTGGAGAGGGAGTTAGTATCATTTTTTTTAACAACTATCGTAATCATTAGACTATAAAAGCTAGTATCATGTTTTCAATCCATGTGACATGCGGTTGTGGGGCACTATTATGTTAGTGGTTTGGTTAATGATGCGACAATTGATGTGGTTGTACATTTTTTGCATTGGTCCCAGGGGGGAGGGGGGCTGAACAAAATTGTAATTGATATTGTTAAGGAGTATGTGTGGGAGAATTGAGGCTTTCTTGCATAGAAGGGGGTGCTAAATAAACTGTGTTTTCAATCCATGTGAAGAAAAAGTGGTGTGCGCTAAAACAAATGTGTGGAAGGCTTTGTGTGAGGTTTGTTAAAATAATAAATATATAAGTCTATTTTTTAATTATTATTTAGGAATGTTTTTCACAACTATGGAAGTAGTTGTGCGAAAGGAACTATGTGAAGGTGGTTGTGCAAAGCTAGTTGTTTTGAGGTAGCATGTGTGAAGTTTTGAATATCAATGACTGATCAAAGGGAGTTATTGAGTGTGTAAGTAGTTTTGCGAATGAAGTTGTGCATAGTAGGTTATGCGTATGCGGATGTTATGTGAAAGTTTTATGCAAATTTTATTAAAATAATAAATATACAAATCCCATTTTTAATTCTTACTTAGGGATGTATTTCACAATGTATGATCATTAATTAATATTAGTTTCAAATGTCAATGAATGAGGGCGCTATTGAGTACAAAAGTAGTTGTGAAGAGGTGTTTGTTCATGTACGGAGGTTATGCAGAGAATAAATGCATGTGCAAAATTTATGCGGTATGAGGGAAGTGTATAGGGATATTTTATTTGTAATGTGTTTTGATATTAGTAGATTGTGCATAAGAGAAGTGCTTATTTTATTATTAATAGATTCTACAGAGTGCAGAAGTGCATACAATGAAAGATTGAGAGCTTTTTCTAAACAATTGACATTGTTGTTAGGTGATAGCTTGTGTAGAGAAAAAATAATTTGTCCAACATTTATTTTGTAACGAATGCTTCCTACCCATAATATTTGGGACCCACATTTATTCATATCAGTTTCAAATGTCAATGATGAATGGAAGGGTATTGTTGAGTCTCAAAGTAGTTGTGCAAACAAGGCTATGTGGAGGTTCTTGTGTGTGAGATATTTTTGTGCACAAATCAATTTTCTCTACAGTTCCGTACATATGCATTTGTATTAGGTTGAAAGTATGTGAAAATCATGCTTCTAGATTTGATGTTTTGGTGCTTATGTGGTTTTCTGAATGCCTAAGCAGGTGTAGAGTTAGTGAATTGAATGATAAGATGACTTGTATTTACCTATAGCCCTATTTTATATTAATAAGAGGAAAAACATCAGCAAGATGAAAAATTTGGATGGAAACTTGATCTTTGTAGCATGTTTCAGATACAAAATAGCGGTAGGTAGTGATTTCTAGTGAAACGAGATTGCAAACATTTCAAATAGCTATTATAGTGAGGGAAATATGCTATTTGTAGCGATAGGAAAAGCAACGAATCGTGTAGCATTTTTCCTTTGCAAATTGCATTTAAGAGATCAAAGCATTATTCGAGCTTACATTGCCTTACATAAACTATTATCTTTGAATATGAGCTTTCATCTTCAATAGTGTCCCAATGGCATTTTTGTTACATTGTGGATGATAGTAGTAGTGCAGAAATACATAAGTTGTACAATATTGCAAGCTTCTAAACTAATTCACCTTTGTCAATTTCCTGTTTACATTTGGTAGATTCTTAGCTTATTATCTTGATTGTTGTTAGTTTGAACTTGTTTTGTACGATAAATTTATGTTTCTTATGACACATATAATTCTGCTATTAAATCAGTATATTGTGCTTAGCTTTGGTTTTCTCTACAATACTGCAAGTTTTTAAACTAATTCACCTTTATCGGTTTCCTATTTGCATTTGGCAGTTTCTTAGTTGATTATCATGATTACAATTAGTTTGAACTTGTTTTGTAGGGTACATTTATATTTTTTACAACACGTATAAAGATGATATTATATCAATGGATTTTGATTAGTTTTGGTGTATTCGATTGCTAAATATTTAGTGTGTCGTGTGTAGTAGTTTTGAAGCCAATAATAACATATGCATTTGCGTTATGTTGAAAGTATATGACATATTGTTAGTTTTTGTTCCTTGACTTGTGTAGTTTATTCGAAGTCATTAGTTCTTTTTATTTATTTTTAATCATTTTGATGTGTCTCTTATTAACAGAAAACATTCAATTTTTCGTGTATGTCGATACACACAAGGTATGAACATTTCTCATTTTTTTTCCACACATACGTTTTATCACAAAGCAATACTTGTTGAAATGCATTAAAAGGAGACCTAAACTAATATTACATAATAGTAAAAAGTATTTAATCAAGAAAATATTCATTATTTCTAGTTTACAAATTTCTTTTTATAGATGTTCTTGTTATGTTGTGAATTAAAGTTATGTTTTTGGTAATTAAATTATTTTCAAGTCTGCAAAAAATAAACAGTTTAAAATTAAATTTATTTTGTGACTTCTTATCGAATTTTGCAAGAAATGAGTGTGTCAATTCATTCATAAATTAAATTTGGTTCGGCCTTACAAAGTAGTGGGGAACCAAATGTTAAGTCAATTCACCATAGAAGGTAAATTTAGTATTTGTGGCTATTATTGATAATATTTTGAGTCTCTAAATTTGACTGAAAATAACTTGAAGTAAATTTACTATTTGTGGCTATTATTGATAGTTTTTTGAGTCTCTAAATTTGACTAAAAATAACTTGAAGTTAAAACTGTTAACTTTTAGTAATAAAATCATTCTTGTGTCACCAAAAATCAAAGAGTTTAAAATTAATTTTTTCTGTGTGGAATAACGTTTTCACTGCATCATAACGACATTAAAAATTGTTGAGAAATAGTTATGTCATGTTATTTTTAAATCAAATTTGGTTCAATTTTATAAAGTAGTGGGGCCAGATGTCAAGTCCATTCATCGTAGAAAATAGTTGAATACATATTGGAATAATATTTATTTGTGAATGTCCTTGTTTACATTAATATTTGTAGCTATTATTGATGGCATTCTGTATGGAGGCCACAATTTCACCAAGATAGTGAAATTCTTGACAGAATCCGATGAAAATAATTTGAAAAATACAATATTGATAGTGTTTGAGTCATTTTTTTACTGTGGAAATGGATTCAGCACCATCAAGAATCTCTGGGGCACCAAAAATCTTGAACCTTAACAATTGTAAGTAGGATTTAAAAAAAATGTCAGGTTAAAAAAAAAGGTTTGCAGTGAATTTTGGTTGTATCAGCAAATTTGTTGATGGTGTTTTTGATGATATTAAATCTATTTCCAATATTACAAAAACTAATTCAAACACTTGAGAAGTAAATTTTTTTATTAAAAAAACTAAAAAAAATCGTATTGTGGTGATTTTTAGCTGTGTGGGTGAATTTATCGATTCGGTATACAACGTCTATTATTGTATATTATAATTTTTTATTTCTTATGACACATATATCAATGATCTTGAAGTGGAAGCAAAGTGCAACGTAAATGCACAAGATTCTTTTAGAATTTCGATTTTTTCCCTATTACTATTCGTATATGTTGTCTTTGATATCTTTAATTGTTATTTATTCAAAGTGTCATGTGTAAAAGTTTTCACACAATTAATAATAACAACTAGTGTTTGTGAAGAAAACAGAGAATTGTAAAGTGAAACGAAATTTGAATGTGTTATTCATTGACAAAGTTTTTTTTTGCTCCGAATGAAAAATGTGTAGCAAGTGAGGGTTAGAGGCTATCTGCAGTGGTACAGTTAGCTCACTTGCTAAGATCGATGATAGATTTGAATAGTTGATAACTTATGAGAGATATGTGAATATGTCAATGGAAGAAAAAACAGGTAACAAGGTTGGAGTATTGGATTGGCAAATGCTAGGTGTGTTATGGAGGCCATTGATTTTAGAGAAATTGTTTATCTTTGAAAACTAATTTTGATTTCAAAACGAGAGCAATTAATATAGGAGTGATAAAGGTTTCTCTAAATATCAATACATTTAGATTGTTATTCAAGTTACTAGAACTATACAAGTGTTTAGAGTTGTCCGTTGCAGATAGTTTCATGGAGCCAGAAGTTTGTGTAATTGACATTGTGCAAGAATTCATTTCTGCAACTTCTAAGGTTACTTTTGATCTTTCTCTTGTAGATATTTCTTTTTTTAGGCAATCGTTTAGGGATTTATGTTGGCTCTTTTCCCATGTAGTAGGGATAAAAAGTACCTCACATGTTCCAAAATGCATTTTCTATGTGTTTTATGAGACATACAAAAACAATTGTATGTTTCATTGGGTTTATGTCATTTTGAATGAATTAGTTGTTCAATTACATGGATTACTGAAGAAAAATGGATTATTTATGACGGAATATCTGATAACACTTCTCGTGTGAAGGCATGTGTTTGACGGTTTACCATGTAATTCTATATTCAAGTTTCGTGAGGAATTAAGGTAGTTATGGTATCATATATTATGGAAGCACAAAGCCTCTTTAAAGTTTTGTTTAATTTAGGATGCGTTTGTGACAAAAGTGTATTACATGGTAACTAGATAGGAGCCTTCTTGAATATCTGCAGAGACTAAAATTTCATATTTGGCAAAGGGAAATAGGAGGAAAGAAAAAGCAATACAGTTATACGAATTTATGGTTTTGAAGATAGGTCATTTCTTTTGCCGATGTTTGTCGAAGATAACTATTTTCTTGTTGAAGACTGTAGGAAATATCATCGTTGGATATCTATATTTGAATAGAAAAAAAGAAAAAAAAGGCAATATATTTCTTTTTCATTTACTATTAGAAAAGTGACTGTGAAGAATACGACTCACACTATCATTGTTGCAAAGTATTTGGACGCTTTCAAATTAAATGAATATGGAGTTGTTAAAGTCTTTAATAGAGGAAAATTTTTCAAGGAACAACTTGAGCCTATGAGGTATGGGAACTTGTTTATGAAAGGTAGAGAGAAGAGAAAGGAAAGTCCCAGTGTACCAACAAAAGATCAAAAAATGCTAGTAGATGATGAACATATTGTTGAAAAAGAGATCATCAGGATAAGAGAAATATTTAAGCAAAGAGGCACAAACCCTATGGGGAAATCTCAAACTTGCACACGTAGCAAAAGTGCGACTTCATATTCTAGCAAAAGACGGAAAATAACTACTAGAAGTGAAAAACTTGTTTTCGATAGGCTATTAGGTAGCGGGGATGATGAAGAGCCTCCTTGTAGGGTAACTCCTTTAAGAGAAAAAACGATTGAATCATTTTGATCCAAGAGTGTGTCTAAAATGGACAACATTGATGAAGTGGTGGACATGGAAGTTGATACCATTGTACAACCTAATTGGGTTAGTACTTGTTTGCAACAAAATTAGAGAATAAGTGAGGAAATTTTTTGAAGAGGACATTACTTTCGATGACCATTTTGTCACATTGCATGATGAAAATTATGATAGGGGAGGTAAGATATTGAAGATTGAAACGATATAGTTTTCCAACGAAAAGGTTGTTGATTGGGCATAATTAAATGTTGTTCTATCTTTGTTTGGAATACCAGGGTTGATGAAATTACATCAAGTTGGTGGTGAAGTGCTTGTGAATTCTTTTGGTCGATGACAGACATAAAATATGAAGCTGAAGGTAAAAATAAAAGATCTTGAAGATACCCTGAGCCTAAGTCCTTTGCTAAAGAATCCATTGGTGATGTGCAAACCACCATTGGAAATTTCTAGTCTTAGCAAAATTAATATATTTTAGAAACTTGGAAATCTTCTAAGTGCAATGAAATCATATATCACTAGTAATATATTTGAAAGATTACAGACTATTAAATCAACATGGCAAGTTGCTTTTGATCTACAACATTTAAAGAAGAGAACTAGGTCTTCCGTAAAATTGGTCAAAAGTGAGTTGGAGGGAGACAGGGAATTCATAGACAATGACCTATTAACTTTTATTCAGAAGATTGATTCACTATCCAAATTAGGAAAGGATAAAGAAGGGTTGTTTGATGTTTATCGAAGGAGGTAGATCAAAGATGCATGGTCTTGGATAATCAGAACATTGGAAGACATTACTTCTGAGTGTGAAGATATACAAAATCCAAGAGTAGATGTGTATTTCAAGGCAGTAGAGATTGTTTAGGATTTAAATGGTCTATGTATTCCATATGAATCTATACTAATTTTGAAAGAGAAATATGATGGATGATTTTGAGACGCTGAAACAATCACAACAAACGTAGTTTGATGATATAATTGATTTTAGTGCTGATGAAATTAGAATATGGCTAGTTACTTTTGTTAGTGTCAACTAAGAGTACTTTGCCTCAATTTTGTAATTTCAAGAAAAAACAAAAGAAATTTGGGAGGAGATATTCAATAAATGTGTTATAATGACATTATTGTTGCTCTGATGGAAGAATCAATTGAAGCTAAAGTGAAGGAATTTGTTTCAGGAAGCTTGATTGCGTGAGATAGCTTTGGGATGAATAATATCAAACTTTGCTTTCGCATATTGTAAGTGTTTTAGTACATTGAAACATTTGTTGTTGTCGTCAAAGAATTTTAATATTTAAATATTATGTGAGGAGTAAGATGGAATAGTCTAGTTCATGAATGCAATTCCTTGTTACCTATTGCAGATGACTTTTGGAGATTACAGTTGGCGAGATTGCAATTGCAATTATCATTGGGACAAATGCATTTAGCTTTTTGATTGAAGTATTAACATTTTCATAAATTCTTTATGCAGTATAAGCTATTTTCTAGACCATGGCTCTGTAATCATAACTTATTCGAATATTCATTACTATCTTTTCTATCCCTGAGTATGTTTACTAATTATGTAAACAATTTTGAGACAACTTCTGACATGGGATGTTGTATGGACTGGGTTCTCTAATATTGTACAAAAAACAATAATTGAACACTTGTTTTCTAGTATTTTCTTTTATATTTTATATATTAGCTAATTTTTTGCAATGAATAATAATAAAAATGGATTTATGTTTATTTTTTGTAATAATGAAACTTTTTACCAGTTATATAAATAATTCTTAGATAATGTTTTACATGTGAACTTGTATCTATTGCATTTGTTGTGACTAGAATTTGAATCTGAATACAACTAGACTTGTTGTAACTATGTTGATAAATATTGAAGGGTACTCAACCATAAAGGATGACTATTCTGTTCAAGTTGTGTTTATTTATGAATGCACGTACAAAAGAGAGAATTGTACACATCAATGTTTCATGGTATGAAGTTTTCATTCTGTCATGATTACGATGAGAGTTTTCATTATGTAGAGGAAGCTTTGTATATTAAAA
>APFE030886111.1:12068-58354 GCA_000404065.3 Pinus taeda
TACAATATTCCTAGGGTATACATCCAACTGAAACAAAGACCTCTAAATAATCATGCTCCACACCCAACAAAAGATGCATCACCAACTAAAGGCATGCTCAGGGGCATCTTTGTCTTTGGCTACAAATCTGAATCTGGTATGGCAGGTTGTGGCTTAGGCTCGCTTGATGTGGCTTTGAAGCTTGTAGATGACCATCATTTCCCCCCTGTCAGATATAAGGCGAGAAGATGAAGAGATCTCAACTGCAACACTTTTCAATATTCAAGAATAAATCCTATTGTATGAGCGAAATATCTTCTTGGTTGTTGAAGCCCATTGCCAAGAAGCAATCCATCCAAAATGAATCATTGTTCTTGCAAGATGTTTTTTTTTTAAGCATCTGTTTGAAGAATGACTATTTTTATGATATTGCTTACATGGATGAAGATCAAAATAGTGATCTTTCATACGGCCAACTCGATCATAGTGTTGTCATTTCACAATCTATTGTTGTTGTTGTGGAAGAGGGGCACAAGCTGAAGGTGAATTATCATGAATGAATCTAGCAATCTGAAACTAGAGGGGATTTGAGTAATATGGAATATGAAATGACACATCCTTCTCATATCCCAGACCTGTTTTGTGCTTGTTATGGACAAGCTCTTCCCAAGGTCTAATGATTGGCTTGGGAAGTGTTGGCTGAAATTCTGCATCTGCATGTAATTCTGCTACTTCATTGGGCACTAGATCTGAATCAACTTGTTGCTTATGGGAGTTTGTTACAATGTTCTGAATAGAAATAGGTTCAGAATGATGACTCCTCTGTTTTAATTCTTCTTGCTGAAGCTGAGATTTAAGCTCCAAAAATTCTACCTTTTCTTGTGTATACTGTAGATAGGTTTTAATATCACAAAGAGTGTTCTTGCTGATTTTCACTGTACCATGATCAATAGAATGCATCAAAGTTTTCAAGAATTCTAATACTTTAGTAATTTGAGGCATATTCTCCATTGTCAAAATTACACCTTTTAAAATTGATCACAACTATGACGCAATGCAGAAAAGTAACACCCACTCACATTATAAAGACACAACAATATCCTTTATAAATGTGCACCAAAGGACCGGTGTACAACCAACAAGCACCAATTATGCAAGTATACAAACTTTAAGCCTTCTCAAAATGCCCCTCCAGATTTGACCATGCACTAACTTTTCCAACTTCAACCTAGCATGACTTTTCAAGAGCCTTCCAATCATGCACAGTTTTCAAATTTACAATGTATAGCCATTGTAGAAGAACTATTTAACATTGTATTCACACCATTCACTGCAGCCACAAATACTGGTTTTGAACCAGTCATTCAACACACTGAGCTATTAACACCAACATGTGAACCTGTTATCACCAAAATAAGACCCTGATAGGCTACTGTCAGACTATCTCAGTGTAACTATTTCAAACCAATCTTTTAGCTAAGGCTTAACCTCCTCAGCCTGACAGGGCTCTCTCAAAGGGTTAATGATATTGATTAAAGATATAGATAGATGGCTAACTCTATCATTTGTGATTTTATATGTTTATAGGTTGAAAGATGGAGACTTGCTACCATTGGGCTATGGAGTCAATGATAGAGATAAAGATAACAAATAGCTCTTCTTATAAAACTGAGGCTTGTATATACTTCAGTAAAAGAGTAACACATTCAAGAAAGTCTCAATAACTTGAACTTCATAGAAGTCAGATCATGTGGGCATGAATTTTGAGTAATCACACATCAAGGTATTCAAAAGGAAAGTATTAAAAGTGATTCATCAGAGTTTAATACTTAAAGGAAGTCAAAGCATGAGTAACCATGAATTCTAAGTAATAAGTATTAAAATATTGAAGAAAAACATCCAAAGATAGGACACAAGAACCCAATTCACCATAGTTTAACACTTAAAGGAATTCAGAGCATGTTCCTCCATGAATTCTGAGTAATAAGCATTAAGACTATGGAAGTAAAACATATCAAAGATAAAAGATAAAACTCATTGAAGTACACTAAGAATCTCAGGGTCAGAAAATTTAAACTGCTGCAGTATATATCAGTCCCTTGACAACATTTACAAAAGTAGTCTTTTTCTATAACATTTTCCAACCCTAAGGCATTCCACCTCTTGTCCTTTATAGAGTTCTCATTAAAACCTTGGATTCCCTCATACAGCATGAAGGGAATTCGAATTTACTATCTTGACACCTATTCATTCCTAAAATAGACTATTAACTACAAGTAGCAGTTATCTAACAGTCTTAGAGTCCTAATGCAATTAGGAGTACAACTCATTATTATGATAGTAACAACTTAAACTAGGAATTAATACTTAACAGTTGCTCCTCCTTAACTTTGACCTTGGTGATGTCCATAACCCTCCTGCTGGTCTTCAATAACTTCTCCTTCATCTGTCCTGAAAACTAGGAAAATGTCCCTTGCAGTGTAGCCTTGGTCTTCAGTGGTGTTCCTCGAATCTCCTGCTGACCAAACTAGCCCCTTTAATCATATAACATATGTTGAATTAGCCATAGAACCCTGCTCTTACACTTGTGCAAAAATTAAACTCCTTGAAGTTGCATGAAGAAAGTCAAACTGGTTGTGCTACAAAATAAACTATTGTTTTTGTAGCGCAAAACTTTTTCCTTGCATATATCTTTCATTCCTTGAGTTTTTCCTTTACTTGGGCTTTAAACCTTCTCAAATGATCTCCTCATATTTCTCCAATAGAATCCTTCTTCAAAAATAACCCCTTCTTTCATTTTTAAGTTTGATCAAAAAACAAAACTGCACCTACAACAGTTTCATAGGGCGCTACGAAACTACTGTGCATGTCACCTATAGCAGTTTCATAGCGCACTACAAAACTGCTGTGTGAATCAATTTACACAATTTTTTCCAAAAACTTTCCTTCTAAGGATTCTTCATAGCTGTTTCATTATGTAAATATGCCACATATACTTGGAATCACCCATCCATGAAACATATTTTAAAAGTAATGTCTTTGTTTCAACCAAAATTGTTATTAGGTTTTCATCTCTTACTTTCTTGTTCATTTGTGCTGACGCTGACCTCTAGACTTGCTCAGCTGAATTTCATGGTATTCAATTTGTCTTTTCATCGCCCTAATATGAGTTCTTAGTCTATCATATATCCATCTGACATACCTTGCTTCCTTGATTGCAGGGACAGTCCATGTGAAGTATTGAGCATCTCTGCTAACTACTCCAGGTTTTGAAGCTTTTCCATCTTCCCATAGGGCCTTCATTCTTTTGAAATTGGCTTTTTCAATTTCATGTTTCCTTGCCCTTTTATTAGGTTTTTCAATATCAACATTTGCAACTTTCAATTTCTTCTTGAATTCCTCATAGTTATTTTCTTCTTCTTAAGCACCGACTGCTCTGCTTCTTTCATCTTCGTGCATGGTTGATGGCTGCATTACTGGAACTATGAGCTCTTCACGGAATCCTGATATCTCCCCTATATCACTTACCTCTGGCTTTGCCTCCTGCGACTCTTTCTTTATTTCGACATTTCTCCTTTGAAATCCTTGTAGATAGAAGACCTAGAAGAAACTGCCTTGCTTAATTTAGGAACTATCTCGCTTGAATTTGATGAAGAGTTGCCTCACTTGAAGCCTATGGAAGAATTATGGTCTCTGCTCACCCTGGGCTTGTTTAATTGAACTTAAGAATAACGTCAAGTCTCTCTTGCATGAATATGACCAAGATCAACATGAATATGACCAGGATCAAGTAACCCTTTCCTTTTTTGAAATTTGAAATGACTGCGGACAAATGACCCTTAATGAATCTAATGATGGATATGAATGGTTGCACGTGAGAGGTAAGGTTCATGGACTGACACCTGATGAAGAAATTTTAACAGATTCTAGTGGATTTGATAGCTAGACATGATTTTTCATGAGTCCTCGATTTCGTAGTGCATCCAATGTAATTTCAGGACTTTGTGCTACAAAAACACCTAGATAGTTTCGTAGCGCGTTCATATTTTTGAAATGACCAGACACATGAAACTTTAAACATGATATGGGATCCATAAGGAGAAAAATAAGGTTGTTGAACTTTATTTGATGATGGAAATGAGACTCTAACCCTATGACTTAGACTCTAAAAACATAAAAATGACTCAAAACCTACTACAAGACCATGACTAGAAACAATGCAAACTTTCCAAAGTTTAAAAAAAAAATTAGGGTGATAACAGAACCAATACATAATACAAAGGGTCTAACTACTTTGACTCAACGCATATGCGACCAGCTTACAACTATAAAAAGTAACTCAAACACAACATATAGTTTCAGAGAACGCCCTGGTCCATTAGCAATGCCTCAACTCAATAGGAGATTAACTCACAGTCGCTTGTGAAACAACAATGCAAAAATAATTACATGCATAAAATTGAATGGAGACCTTCATCCACATGAACCATGCTCGTTTGCTACAACTTGACAAGAATTCCCTCAATTGATCTGCTTCAGCCATCCCATCAACAAAATTTCCGCTCGTAGTCTAAGGAAGACTTTGATTCCAGTTAGTTTTAACGAAGACCATGTAAAAACCCTCACTCAACTATAATGACTTCATTTCAAGAATATAACTCCTCCTCTTCACTAGGAGTTTGGCAGCAACAATAATCTGATCACTCGGTCTGATGGTAACGAATGTTGCACCCTACAGCTCAGTGCCACCGGAAAGCTCCAAAGTCGGGGCATACCTCAATATCATATTCGGGACCAGGCCTTGTGTTCTATTCGAAGATGGCGAAGCTGGCAGTGCCCTTTTGGTGCTTAGCAGTGATTTGAAACACGATTTTTCCATTTGTTGAAGAGTCGAAGAAATTTTCGACTAGTTGGAGTTCCTAAGTTTTGGAAAATATGGATAAGTAATCCACAATGCAACACATGCCGATTTAGTATGATGTAACACCTTATCAGGCTGGACAAAATCTGGCCCCTGTTGCTCATGGAATGTTTCCATAGCAGCAACTCCACCACCACCAGAAGCAACAGATTGAGTTTTTCTGGGGCAACCAGATGCAGGGAATCGAGCAATCTGTGGATTTCAGAAATCACAACCTCCCTCTGGCGAGAATCAAGAAGATAATGAAGTCAGACAAGGATGTCAGGATGATATCTGTAGAAGCTTCAATGGTTTTTTCCAAAGCCTGCGAGATGTTCATCAATGAACTTACTCTTAGGGCCTAGTTTCACACTAAAGAAAAAAAGAGATGGACCCTGCATAAGAATGATATCGCTGTGACCATAGCTAGGACTAATATTTTCGATTTTCTGGTCGATATTGTGTTGAGGGATGAGTTGAAGGAGGATCAAGTTATCAATCTTGGAACCCCTACATCTTCCATCTTAGTTGAAAGCAGCAATTCTAACACTGGTGGTACAAATTCTTTCCCTTTTCATTATCTACCCAACCAGTTTTCTCCACGGTGGTGTTGTTCCAGCCAATTTCTACGTGGCATGAGGAAGGTCCTCGAACGTGTGATATTTTATGAAAATGCATCCATGTATGTCTCGATTTCAATATACTACATGCTCAACCATAAAGGAAGTCAATAAAGGCAGTGCTTCAAATCACTCCAAGACAAGCATTCGAACCTTGTTAAGCAGCTTCCTAGAATGAGGGATTATTCTGAATATTTTTGCTCACTCTCTACCACTCAATCACATGAATATTTTCATGAAATCTAGCTCAACCCATATCATACAACCTTCATAGCTCACGATTTCCATCAATGTAATATTCACGTTGCTTCAAACTTCAACACAGGGGCATTGGAGTTTTTTTTTTTTTTTTTTACCAGCATTCATGTGTGAATATTTTTTTGAATGATCACAAAGAATCCTCAGAACAGAATTTTAGGAATGAATCAACATATACACAACATATGGCATTGCTAACCAGTCACATTGTTAGACACAAAGTCTAATAAATGTTTTCCTCTAACACACAAGCTAGAAATCACATAAATATTGTGTAATGTACAAAACAAACAGCCTGAAATTTGATGAGTGGATGGAGTTCACCTCTTGATGCATACCCTGTGGCTTGAACCTCCATGATTCCTATGCTTGGGCTCCCCATTTGCTTCACGATAATCTCATAAACACCAATATTTCAGGGTTTGAAACCGAAACCAGTAGAAATACTGCAAATCGAGATAACGGGAAGGAAAACGTTGAGCACTAGAAAACTGAAAATGCAATACTATTGGCGGCCTCTTGTTTTTCCGAAAACCAAATGATAGCTACCACCTTAATTTGGAAGAGAATATCAAGCTAATGACAATGCAGAGAAGTGCCCACTCTAAGAAAGCCAAATCATGTGCAACTCAGACCAGTGCCAATTTTTCTATTGCAATACTATGGGAAAACGTGCAGTGATAGACGACAGATTAATCAATGATAGGATTTGCTCAGGGTAAATGTAACGTTTTTGCAGGAAGGACAGTGTAGAAGGCATAGAGGACAACTAAAATAGTGCACAAAGTGTTGAATATTTAATGGTCGAATGGAAGAGAAGATAGTTTGAAGAATACCACACAATTAAAGGTGTGAGAAGGCCACACATTGTTGCTCTGATACCATGTCAAACACATACATGCTGGAGGAAATATGAAATATAAACATTAGATTTATTTTCTTATTCACAATCATACATATTTATAATACATAGGAGTGACCCTTGGCTTCATATTCCAAGTGGTCCCTTAGACTCCTTTTGGTTGTTCAACTTCCCCACCAACCCTTAGAGGATTAGGTGTCCAACATTTTGTTTAATTGGCTTGACATCTAACAACATAGGAATGGTGTGTTGAATGATGGATGTGTCATAAAATTTTTAATATCATCATAATTCCATGCAAGTACATACTTGTATCTTTTCACCAGATGAATGAATCTCTCATTTGGTGAAATTCCAAGGCCTAAATTGATGTTCTGAGGTTTATGATCAAATCCTAAGTTAACCAATTCAAATCTTGGAGTATAAATTTAAAGCTTGCAATTAGTTACCTTTTCGAACCTATAATTCAGGTCATATAACTCTTCCATTTTCAGTATAGGTTTAGGTAAATAGTTTTCCTCATAATATTTATTCGGCTGCTTTTCATGCTTATCTTCATCAATAATCTAATCAAAGTAAGACCCTTCAGATGTCAAAAAAATTAAGATGTCATTGTCATCATTAAACACACACCGATAAGTAATGTTGTCTGGAATGGAGGGTGAAAACATTAATTCAATAGAAAAGCTATCAGGACAGAAATCCTCGGGTGGAATGAGTTTGGAAGCAACATTTGCTAGGAGGTAAGAATTAACATTTTGTATTCTTTGGATAGGAGTTGTATTGAATGCAGTGAAATGAGAAATGCGATCTTGGTTCAAATATTGGTAATGCTTAAGGTGACTAGAAACACAATGGATGTTGTTTCTAACTTGTTTGATAACAATATATGAATCACCAAAAACTTTAAGGTATTTGATATCAGGACTAATGGCTTTCTATAAGCCATGTACTAATGCTTCACATTCAGCAAAGTTATTGGTACCGTCAATTTCCAATATGTAAACCAACATAATTTTTTATCCATAAGGGTTAAATAAGATGCAACCAAATCCTACACCTTCATTAGATTTCGATCCATCAAAATAAAGATTCCAAAATAAACTATCATGCTTATTTACAAGGTTTTCTACAATATTAATACACTTAAGATGAATATGTTTGGGAAAAAAAATCAACTTGAGATGAAATAGAGTCAACTAGAAAGGGAGATTCTTGTGCTTGAAAATTTCCAAAGAAAGATTCAAAAGAATAACTTCGAAGACTCTTGTTTGTCAATACTACTGGTTCATTTTCCTCATCAAAATCAGTCACTGAATATTTCATGTGTTTCTCCGTATGAACACGAATTTTATTGGGTTTTCCATTGTAGGGAAGCCACATGTGTGACAAGTTAGTTACAAAGTAACCATGTACTTTTTCATACCAGTGTCTACTTAGAATAAGACCATAGAATTCAGGAATGTCTACAACTAATATATCTATTATTTGAGAAACCTTTGAATTGGAAGATAACCTTATTAAAATATAATTCATTTCTCCCAAAACTTTGACTTTTGTGCGATCTAATTGAACAATTACAACAAAATATTTCTCTGGTGAAATATTTAATGTAAGACACACCACATAAGGCATGACATTTGATGATGCACCAGAATCTACTAGACAGTTATGAACATTCTCATTAAAAATATCAAAAGTCAATAAAAAGGGAGGAGTATGGTAATTTGATCTATCTCCAACCAAAATGGAATTTGATGGGTCAATTTCATCTGAAGAGACATTAGGATGTTTTCATTTCCCTTTTCAAGCCTTTGTAGTAACAAAAAGAATATGGAGATGTAGGAACTACATTCAATTCTTTAAGTAAAAGATTTTATTGTTGTTTTAATTTACTAACCTCATAAAGGAAGATGTTGGATACCCTTTTCATGTCTTCCACAATATTATACTCCATGGTATCAGAGATTATCAAAGTCTTAGATAAAGAAGGAGATTTGGGACTAGTTGGAATAGAATCTGAAGAAGGAGTAGGAGACTTCTTAACTATACCTTTGTCTTTAGTAGGAGGAACAGGGGACTTATGTTTTTTATTTGTTGTGCAGGTATCAGAAATTCCCTTACTTCTAGTACTTACTAGTAAGGCTTTTGCTTCCTCTTCATTTTCTGAGGTAGTTAGAATGAAATCCCATAAACCATGTGTTTTCGTTAATTCTTCTTCTTGGGATTCTTCAGCAGATAAGGTTGATTCCTCCTCTTTGTCATCTTGGTCATATTCTTCATTTGATATAATGTTAGGTGGTTTTGAACGTGATGGTCGATTCCTTTTAAAACATCAAAAGGACGTTTTTGAAGATCCAAAAACTTGTTTTTTAATATCTACCATTTCGTTAGACATTGTCTTAAGAACCTTTTGTAATCCTTCCAAATCGAAAGGATCTTTGGGGGATTTATTATTGGATTCATCTCTAAAGAAAACCTTCTTGGTTTGTTTTCTTTCCTCAAGGCTAGTTTTCTTCTCAAGAGAAAGGAATTTTTTTTCCATGGATGGAGATTCCTTCATGTTATCAAGTAATATTGTTTTATTATCTCTACCTACAAACATAGCAATATTTGAAGGAAGAGCAGAAATATACCATTCAATCTGTACATCAGTTTATGGTCTATAAGTGTCTAGGAATTTATTCAACAATTTTTTGAATCTAGAATTAAAATCTTTATTTTTTTCATTTGGGTTGGCCGTAAGATTTCATAAATCATTAATCAAAGTGACAGGTGTTCGGTCATCACCAAATTTTAACAAAATTTTCTCTTAGAACATATCCCAATTTGTTATTGACCTAGTAGGAAGAGAGAAATACCAGGATCCTGCAGATCCTTCAAATGTGTAAGGGAAACATTTGACATCACAATCCTCTTTTGTGACTCCATTCAGATTGATGGCTAACATGAAATTGTGAATATGTTCCTTAGCAGGAAGGCCATCATTAGGATTAAACTTTGGAAGCCACCTCTATGGATGTTTGGGAAGATGGTGTAATGGTGGAGTCATTTGTACTTCCCTAGGGTTGCTCCATGGTCTATTTTCCATTCTGGGAATATTAGAGACAAAGGAAGTTGCAGAAGATGTTGAGGCTGATGAAGATTGGGTAGTTGAAGATGTTTCTCATGTAGTGCTACTGATTATAATAGCACCAAATGATTGTGACTTACGAATACGAATAGATGGGGTGAGAGGTTAATAGGAGGAAGGTAAAGAGGTAGAGGAAGAAGCAAAACAAAGAGAAGGAGTAAGAGGTGGAGATTATTATGTAACTTCATTAGCAGAAGAGTAATTCTACGAGGTACTTTTCTTTCTCCAATGAGTTGGTACTGGGAATTCAAAATATTTAAATCTAAGTTTTTCATTCTACGATCTAGTTAATACACCAAAAGACTGTAAGGATGAACATGTTGTTCTATCTTTTTGAGGTTGAGAGAGTAAACACATAGGACAACATCAAAACCACTTTGGAAGCTGGGATCTAGCCCTGTAAGCTTTAGAGAGGGATCGCTATGTAACATTTAGATATGTTTGATGTCAATTTTAGGCTAGTCATTACTGTACTGATTGTTTTTTATTAGATTTTTTGGTTGATTAAAGTGCTATAATTCCATTGGGCTATGGATTCTAAATATTAACTAGATGTGCATCAAACTTTGAAGGAGTTTGACAGGGCAAGATGGGTTGAACTAGTTGGATCTTTCATAATTTTAAATGGATTATGAAACAAAAGAAACTAAGGAGCAATGAAGTTCTTTAATTTGACTTCAACAGAAAACATATAAATTACTAACAACCAGAATAAGGTGTTTTGTATAACATATCATATTCATCATAGTTTCTGTTATGTAATTAAGCTTTTCAGAAATAACAGAGAAAAGAGACAATGATTTAAACACGTGAATAGGAGAAAAACATCACCAATTCATACACCACATGAATCCTGTGAAGAATGACCTTATATCATTGATCCTTTCATAGGACACAATGCATTTTTCCTCAAACGTCTAGATGGAATAGAAATTCCCAGTGGACCTGTGAATGACAAAATGTTGAAGCATTATTTCTCTTAGTAAAAAAAGGTTTTCTTCACTATGTTTTCATTCTGTATTTTTGAGGTTGAGGGAGTAAACACATAGGAAAACATCAAAACGACTTTGGAAGCTGGAATCTATCCCTACCAGCTTCAGAGAGGGATCTCTCTATGAAATTTAGTTATGCTTGATGTGTATTTTAGGATAGTTATTATTGTACTGATTGTTTTTTATTAGATTGTTTGGTTGATTAAATTTCTGTAATTCCTATGGGCTATGGAGTCTAGAGATTAACTGGATCTACATCAAACTTTGAAGGAGTTTCACAGGGAAAGCTAGGTTTCACTAGTTGGATCTTTCAGAATTTTAAATGGATTACGAGATAGAAGAAATGAAAATTCAGTAGAAACTAAGGAACAATGAATAATTCCTTAATTTGACTTCAGCGTAAAAAAATATATATTACTAACAACCATAATAGGGTGATCTGAATAACATATCCTATTCATCACAGTTTTTGTTAAATAACTAAGATTTCCAAAAATAATAGAGAAAGGAAGCAATGATTAAACACATAAACTGAAGAAAAACATCACCATTTCATATACCACATGAATCCTATGAAGAGTTTCCTTGTATTATTGATGGTTCCAGCAACTGGGAAATTATAATTCAGAGAGGAAAATTATTTTCAACAATCAACATCTATTACTTCAAAATATGAAGTATTTATACAAATTCTAAACTAAAATATCTTGAAAAAATAGCAAGATTTGTTTACAAATATCTCAAACTATATTACACAAATAGAACTGAAATATAGGACATTCAAAACTAATGAATATACTTGGAACTATCTTCGTGGATTGCTAGTGACAAAGAAGAGAAATGCTAATTTGATAGCAAATCTCATTTGATGAGGTGGCCTCCAAGTCAATAACTGTCTTTGAGTTTTTTCTTCCCAAAATTCTAAAAACTAGGGTCTAGTCATACCTTTGTATATCCAAAACCATATTAGTTGTTAGAAAAATGACAAAGGTTTTTGTAAATTATGATGTCGGTAACAAATAATATTTCATTTTTTTTAAATTCATTTCCACCTACTCGGAAACCGTGTTTGAAAACACTGACTGAAAACAGGAAAATTCAGGAAAATATACCTGCAAATATTCATCTAAATCTCCCAAACCATAACAGGTGTTACAAAAATGATAGAATTTTGTTTTAATGAGGATTATAGCAAAAAAAACCTCTTTCTAATTTAGAAAATTCATTCTCAGTTATTTGTAAACCATGTTTGAAATTGCTATTTTGTATAGGGAAAAAAACATAATTTAACTAACCATGAAACAAACATATGGTGGAGGCAGGAGGTGACATGGAGGTGGGGGATGATGTGGAGGCACATGGTTGGTGGAAATATGATTAGGTGGTAGAATAGGAGTGGAATATGAGGAGGGACATGGTGGGTGGATGTTGGCATGGGAGTAATAGGCGGAGGATACGTGGTGGTAGTGAAGTGGAAATTGAGTGGAAGCAGAAGGTGACATAACCGGGAAGGTGGTTTGCGGCAAGGAGCAGATACCTCTTTCAAAGGGGGGTAGAGACATATTTTGGTATTAGTGAAGGGGGGTCTGAAATGTTGGGGAGTGCACACGTAGTCGTGGGACCCGGTGGGGAATATCTCCTTTTCAAACCACCCCCCCGGTAGTAAAGCTAGGATGAAGAGGGGGGACGAAAAGGAATGTGTGTCATCAATCTAAAAGGTAGGAGGATCCCTCAATGAATAACTAGCACTCTTTTAACCATAAGCGACAAATCTCCTTTTGTTGTGATCAATTTTACAATAAAATCAAAGCTATGGTACCATGGCCTAATTACAATTTATTTAATCACATTTAAACGATTTGATTAATTTAATCTAAACACACTTAATTATTCTCTAATGCTACATTTCAACTTGCAAGCATATTTTTTTAATTTATTTTTTCTCAAGCTTTTCACATTTTTGGAAATAATTTACAACATGGAATATTATTTACAATATGATATTTCTCAGATAAAATACTCAATCACCTTCAGCTCCTACAAATTGTAGGACCCTAACAGTGGCTCCAGCTAGGGATGGCACTCTCCATGTCAGCTGCCAAGAACACCGTAGACTAGCAGTCTGATCCATTGGGCTGATCTTAAAACCTGCAACTTGTTCTACCATAAAATCTTTGTGACTAGATATCTTCAAACTGGAATCAAAACCATTCTGCACACTGAAATGCAAGTTGTACTGCTATCTGAAACTAAAATTGACAATAATGCTTGAAAAATATGCTCAGAGTGCTGAGCTTATTTTAACACTACTACCTACTCTACACTGTTGAAAAGTATGCTGAATCAAATAATACAAAAATGCCAATGAAGCCAGTCAAGTAGCTGCTGAAGCAAGTGGGTCGCTTGACTATTTGTTAGCACAATCAAAAGGACAGCTTGAATTTTTTCCCATAAAATCAAAGTTGTAGAGTGTAATGTTAACTATTGTTGGGTCTGGTCATGAAAACATGATTAAACACTTGAGCTTAAAATAACCTCCATGTAGTTTGTTATAGGATCATTAAAAGCATGATTAGTTAGTTTACCTTGCAAGCCTTCATTGATCGATTGAGCATGGAAGATTTCATCAATTGTATTCTCAAGGTTAAACCCTGATTCCCACTATTCAGTTTTAGTCTTGTACTCGAAAACACAATTCTTAGCAATCTGGAAATCAAAAGGTAATACAATCTCCTCTTATTTTGGAGAAGGAATATTTTCCAAGAATTGTTTAGGATCTCGGAAGTTATAGGATTGAATCTGATAATCCAAAAGTTCAATATCCTTCTCGAATCTTTCAACAACTAACTCAAGAAAACAAACTTTACTTTTAGGATAAAATTTTCTTAATTTCAAACAGCGGAACACGACCGTTAAAAATCTTCATCAATTTGGACATCGACTAATTCATCCCTGACTTCTTTTAAAACTTCACAAGCTAGAGGATTTGCCACATAACCTGTCATCTTGTTTAGCAAGAAATCTGATCAACTTGCAGTGGAGTCGCCATGAATTTTCTACAAATATGGATTCTTTGACAGTGGAGTCACATTAAACAATTTCAAGCTCTGGATACTTTGAACGTGGAGTCGCCAAGTGAATGATACAACCTTCTTTTGCCTGATCACTGTCCACCATCAATGATCAGATCTGGAACTTGATACACTTTTCTGGGGAATTTGAAAGGTTGTCCCTAGTATGTCCGCCATTATGTTGTCGTTCTGTATTTCTGAGGTTGAGGGAGAAAATGCATAGGACAACATCAAAACCACTTTGTAAACTGTGATGTAGCCTTTCCAGCAGCAGAGAGGGATCTCTCTATAAAATTTAGCTATGTTTTATGTGAATTTTAGGCTAGTTATTACTATACTGATTGTTTTTTATTGGATTGTTTGGTTGACTAAATTTATATAATTCCATTGGGCTATGGATTCTAAAGATTAACTGAATCTGCATCAAACATTGAAGGACTGTCACAGGGCAAGCTAGGTTGCACTAGTTGGATCTTTCATTATTTTAAATGGATTATGAGATAGAAGAAATGAAAATTCACTAGAAACTGAGGAGAAATGAAGAATTCCTTAATTTGGCTTCCGCAAAAAACATATAAATTACTAACAGCCAGAATAGGGTGCTCTGATAACATATGCTATTCATCACAGTTTTTGTTATGTAATTAAGATTTCCAGAAATAACAGAGAAAGGAAATAATGATTAAACACATAAACTGAAGAAAAACATCACCATTTCGTACACCACATGAATCCTATGAAGAATGTCCTTGTATTATTGATGCTTCCAACAACTGGGAAATTATAATTCACAGAGGAAAATTATATTTAATAATCAACATCTATTACTTCAAACTATGAAGTATTTATACAAATTCTAAACTAAACTATCTTGAAGAAATATCAAGATTTGTTTACAAATATCTCAAACTGTATTACACAAATAGAACTGAAATATAGGTCATTCAAAACTAATGAATCTACTTGGAACTATCTTCGTGGATTGATAGTGAAAAATAAGATCAATTTGAATTTGATAGCAACTCTTATTTGATGATGTGGCCTCCAAGTCAGTAGCTGTCTTTGAGATTTTTCCTCTTGAAATTCTGAAAAATAGGGTCCAGTCATACCTTTTTATATCCCAAACCATAATATATGTTAGCAAACTGAGAGAGGTTTTTCTAAATGATGATGTTGGTAACAACAATATCTTTCAATTTCTGAAAAATCATTTCCACCTACTCAAAAACCTCATTTGAAAACACTAACTGAAAATAGGAAAATTTGGGAAAATATACCTGTAAAGATTCATCTGAATCTCCCAAACCATAATATATATTACAAAAATGAGAGAGGTTTTGTGCATGCGGTTGTTAGAAACAAAAGCCTATTCTGTTTGAAAATTCATTTTCATTTGTTTGTAAACCATGTTTAAAATTACTGTGTTGTATAGGGAAAAAAAACATAATTTAATTGACCATGAAACAGACATATGACTTGGAGGCAGGAGGTGACATGGAGGTGGGGGATGATGTGGAGGCACATGGTTGGTAGAAATATCATTAGGTGGCAGAATAGAAGTGGAATATGAGGAGGGACATGGTGGGTGGACGTTGGTGCGAGAGTAATAGGCAGAGGATACGTGGAGGTAGTGAAGTAGTGGCTGAGTGGAAGTCAGGGGTGACATAACCGGGAAGGTGGTTTGTGGCAAGGAGTATATACTGCTTTCAAAGGGGGGTAGGGGTGGATTGTGGTACTAGTGAAGGGGGGTCCAAAATGTTAGGGAGTGGACACGTAGCTGTGGGACCCGATGGGGAATATTGCCTTTTCGAACACCCCCACCTAACAGTAAAGCTAGGATGGAGAGGGGGGTCAAAAAACAAATGTGCATTGTCGATCTGAAAGGTAGGAGGATCCCTCAATAGATAATTTTCGCTCTTTTAACCATAGGTGACAAATCTTCTTTTGTCGTGATCAATTTTAGAATAAAATCAAAGCTGTGGTACCAATGCCTAATTACAATTTATTTAATCACATTTAAATGATGTGATTAATTTAATCTAAACGCACTTAATTATTCTCTAATGATGCATTTTGACTTGCAAGCATATTTTTTTTTCTCAAGGTTTTGACCTTTTGGAAACAATTTACAACATGGAATATTATTTACAATATGATATTTCTAAGATAAAATACTCAATCACTTTGAGATCCTATAAATTATAGGACCCTAACAATGGATACAACGAGGGATGGAACTCTCCAGGTGAGGCGTCAAGAACACCATAGACTAGTAGCCTTATCCATTGGGCTGATCCCAAAACCTGCAACCTATTCTGCCATAAAATCTCTGTGACTGAAAATTTTCAAACTAGAATCAAAACCATTCTACACACTGAAATCTGAAATACACATTGAACTGAAAGTTCTACTGCTATCTTAAACTGAAATTGACAATAATGCTTGAAAAATATGCTCAGAGTGTTGAGCTTATTTGCACACTACTACATACTCTACACAGTTGAAAATTATCTTGAGTCAAATAATACAAAAATGCTAATGAAGCCAGTCAAGTAGCTGCTGAAACAAGTGGGCCGCTTAACTGTTTGTTAGTACAACCAAAAGGACAACTTGACTTTTTGTCCATAAAATCAAAGTTGTAGAGTGCAATGGCAATTGTCGTTAGATCTGGTCATGAAAACATGATTGAACACTTGAGCTTAAAAGAACCTCCATGTAGTTTGCTATAGGATCAGTAAAGGCATGATTAATTAGTTTACATTGTAGGCCTTCATTGGCCGATTGAGCATGGAATATTTCATTAGTTGTATTCTCAAGGTTAAACCCTGATTCCCACTATTCAGTTTCAGTCCTGTACTCAAAAACATAATTCTCAGTAATCTACAAATCAAAAGGCAATAAAATCTCCTCTTGTTTTGGAGAAGGAATATTTTCCAAGAATTGTTTAGGACCTCGGAAATTATAGGATTGAATCTGATAATCCAAAATTTCAATATCCTTCTTGAATCTTTCAACAACTAACTCAAGAAAACAAACTTTACTTTCAAGATAAAATTTTCTTAATTTAAAACAATGAAACACAGTCGTTAGAAAATATTCATCAATTTGAACATTAGCTAATTCATCCCTGACTTCTTTTAAAACTTCACAAGCCAAAGGATTTGCCACATAACCTGTCATCTTATTTAGCAAGAAATCTAATCAACTTGCAGTGGAGTCGCCATGTGTTTTCTACAAATATGGATTCTTTGACAGTGGAGTCACACTAAAAGTTTTAAAGCTCTAGATACTTTGAATGTGGAGTTGCCAGGTGAACGATACAACCTTCTTGTGTTTGATCACTACCCACCGTTAGTAATCAGATCTAGAACTTGATACAACTTTCTGGGGAATCTGGGATCTAACCCTACCAGCTTCAGAGAGGGATCTCTCTGTAAAATTTAGCTATGTTTTATGTGAGTTTTAGGTTAGTTATTACTATACTTATTGTTTTTTATTTGATTGTTTAGTTGATTAAATTGTTATAATTCCATTGGGCTATGGAGTCTAAATATTAAATATATCTGCATCAAACTTTGAAGGAGTTTCACAGGGCAAGCTACATTGCACTAGTTGGATCTTTCAGAATTGTAAATGGATTATGAGATAGAAGAAATGAAAATTCAGTAGAAACTAAGGAGCAATGAAGAATTCCTTAATTTGACTTCAGCAGAAAACATATAAATTACTAAAATCCAGAATAGGGTGCTCTGAATAACATATCCTATTCATCACAGTTTCTATTATGTAATTAAGATTTCCAAAAATAACAAAGAAATGAAACAATGACTAAACACATAAACCAAAGAAAAACATCACCATTTCATACACCACATGAATCTTGTGAAGAATGTCCTTGTATTATTGATGCTTCCAGCAACTGGGAAATTATAATTCACAAAGGAAAATTATATTCAACAATCAACATCTATTACTTCACACTATGAAGTACTTATACAAATTCTAAACTAAAATATCTTGAAAAAATATCAAGATTTATTTACAAATATCTCAAACTGTATTACACAAATAGAACTAAAATATAGGACATTCAAAACTAATGAACCTACTTGGCACTATCTTTTGGGATTTTTGGTGAAAAAGAAGAGGAATTCGAATTTGATAGCAACTCTTATTTGATGAGGTGGTCTCCAAGTTGCTAACTTTCTTTGAGCTTTTTCCTCCCCAAATTCTAAAAAATAGGGTCCAGTAATAGCTTTGTATATCCCAAACCATAATAGATGTTAGCAAAATAAGAGACATTTTTATAAATGATGATTTTGGTAACATCAACCTCTTTCAGTTTTTGAAAATTCATTTCCACTTGCTCGAAAACCGCATTTGAAAACGCTGGCTGACAACAACAAAATTCGGGAAAATATACCTGCAAAGATTCATCCGAATATCCCAAACCATATCATATGTTACAAAATGGAGAGATTTTTTTGTGCATGCGGCTCTTCTCAACAAAAACCTCTTTCCGATTTTGAAAATTCATTTTCAGTTATTGGTAAACCATATTTGAAATTACTATGTTGTATAGGGAGAAAAAACATAATTTAATTGACCATGAAACAGACATATCACGTGGAGGCGAGAGGTGACATGGAGGTGGGGGATGATGTGAAGGCACATGGTTAGTGGAAATATGATTAGGTGGTAGAATAGGAGTGGAAGATGAGGAGGGACATGGCGGGTGGACGTTTGCGTGGGACTAATAAGCGGAGGATACGTGGCGGTAGTGAAGTGGCAGTTGAGTGGAAGTGGGGGGTGACATAACTAGGAGGGTGGTTTGCAAAAAGGAGTAGATACCTATTTTGGAGGGGGATAGAGGCGGATTTTGGTATTATTGAAGTTGGGTCTGAAATGTTGGGGAGCAGACACGTAGCCATGGGAATCCGGTGGGAAATATCGCCTTTTCAAACCCCCCACCACCCCCCCCCCCCCCGCGTTAAAGCTAGGATGGAGGGGGGCCGAAATGAATGATGTGCACCATCAATTTGAAAGGTAGGAGGATCCTCTCTTTTAACCAAAGGTGATAAATATCCTTTTGTCGTGATCAATGTTACAATAAAATCAATGCTATGGTGCCATGGCCTAATTACAATTTATTTAATCACATTTAAATGATGTGATTAATTTAATCTAAACACACTTAGTTATTATCTAATGCTACATTTCGACTTGCAAGCATATTTTTTTATTTTTTATTTTTTCTCAAGGTTTTGACCTTTTTGGAAATTTTTTACAACACGGAATATTATTTACAATATGAGATTTCTGAGATAAAATACTCAATCACCTTGAGATCCTATAAATTATAGGACCCTAACAGTGGCTCCAGCTGGGGATGACACTCTCCATGTGAGATGCGAAGAACATTGTAGACTAGTAGCCTGATCCATTGGGTTGATCCCAAAACCTGCAACATGTTCTGCCATAAAATCTCTGTGACTAAAAATATTCAAACTGGAATCAAAACATTATGCACACTGAAATCTAACTAAATGAGGTTTGATTAAGAAATGCCAAAGGCATTCTAATTCTATATTAAGGATCTTTTCAATCCTCTCAACCTTTTTCTTTGAAAACTCCTGCCTTGTCTTAGTTAACAATTTAACATGAGGAAGAGTTCCCTCAGGGCAGTCTAAAATAAGATTATCCTTAAACAAATTATCACTGATAACTTCAAAAAGGTCATTTGTAATGTCCCTTACATTGATTAATGTTGATTCTATTTGTTTCAGGAGAATTTCCCATTCTCTGAAGATTGTGTCCTTATGTGATTATTCAATCCTTGGAAGATCGGTTGACATCCCTTTAGCACTATATTTCCATGTTATATATCCTGCAATATTCTCCTCAATATCATCGAAGTATGTCCTCAGGTCAGAAAATTGGCCTACCAATGAACTGGTTGTTTGACACAAATTGTGAATCATAACTAACTTGTGACAAAAAATGACCTGTTGTTGAGAAAGGAGAGTATTTAATTCTTCTACTTCTTTTTTAAATTCTACTAACTCAGGATTGAATTTCAATCGTTTAATATTCTACTGTAATTCTTGAATCTGGGCATGTCAGGCCTTTAAATTAGAGTCATACTGAACTTTTAGGGTGTTGAAATTGTTTTGAAGCTCTATAAGTTTTCCTTTCCATTATTGAGTAGTCATTTGTTTCTCATGCTCAAGGCTTTGTTCTAATTGTATTATCCTGTCATTTTTCTCCTTTAGAAGCTACTAAATCTCAGTAACTTTGTCCATAGTGGCAGAAGCATAAGCTCTTATGAATTGTGTAAGTCTTATGAGTTCCTCTGCAGGGGTAGTCTGTGATCCTTTCCATAGTACTTCAAAAGCATTGCTTCCATGGACTAAGGCCAGGGTTTGATCAATCTTTCTCTTCTTTCTTTTTCCTTTGACTAAGGCCTTATGTTGGGGACTATAGAATATGTCAAGAGGAGGAATCTCTTTGACCCTTAAGACGACCTCAGAGGTCAGGAATATTGGTATAATATGTACAAATTCAACCTCTAAAGGCTTTTCATAAGTCCCAATAGTGAGTGGGGTCTTCTCTGTAGTCTCAAAAATTTCTAATACCTTCTCGTGTGATGGAGTGTTTAAAACCTCAGGTTTATTTTCCTTAAGAGCCTGGCTACATTGTTTCCAAATCTCCTCAAGTTTAGAACTTGCCAGTTGTCCTTGAATCTAGGTAGAAGATGAAGCCCCTGTCTCTTTTGGATTAGGGATATCAATAATATGTTAAGAAGAAATAACTGTAACTTCTTCCTGAACTATGCTTTCCTATGGAAGTTTAAGAAAATCCAAGGGTAAACGGGATAGGCTTCTTTCCCTATATTGTAAAAACTGAATAATTTCCTATGGAGATAGCTTTTGTGAAATATGTTTGGCAACTATGGAATAGGTGGCAGCTTTCTCGAAGACATCATCGAACTGATCTTGTTCGTGAGATAATTTCCTTGCACTTGATTGAGTACTAACCTTTTTAGTAGTTCCATGAGGATCATACTGCCTATTAGGGATAGTAGGAAAATTAAACTCTAAAATAGAGTTCAGCTCAATAGCTGCATGTTTGAAATTATCTAATGTGAACATACCACAACGAAAAGGAAATGTAGGTTGTACTTTCTTATTGGATTCTTTGAGCACTTTAGAAATTCCATTACCAATAGTTTGGTAGGCTATTTCACAGACTAGCAATTTATCAGGAACATATAGGGGAAAAACATGTGGATTAGCCAAACTACCATAAACTTTAATGTAGGGAAATCACTTTTCACCAAACCAATTCCCAACTCTGAGAAAATATCTCTCTACTTCAAACAAAATCCTAGCAGCCCTTTTGTTAAAGATAATTTGATGAATCGACAACATGGAACCCTCGTAGATCTTATAGAAATGGATTTAGTACTTAGAATCCTAGAGGATATTATGGTATATGTCAATAGGAGTAGGATCCTCTAAATTCCATTTCCATCCCATGGTGGAAAAAATCATATTGTATCATAGGGAGTTCATAACATACGCACTCATATAAAAAGGGGGAATTATACCTTCTGAAACTGCATGATTTCTTCTAAAATCCAAAATGTGAGTGGATAAATTATCAAATTAAATATTTCCCTAGTACAATATATATCCTTTAGAAGCAACATCTATTAAAGGAACCCATTGATCTGGGAACTTCTGAGTGTTAGGATAGGAGAAAATTCTACATACCATGGCAAGAATTTGGCAAAAAGGTCCTGCAAGGGAGTCTACTGAATATATGCTCTTTTATTCATGCTTATGCTTATTAGGAGCTCTCCAATCCTTGATGGATTTTTATGGATCATCAATGCTACTCATGAACTTCTCAATGAACTATTTGTCATATTTATGCTAATTAGTAGCAAATGATACATAGTGTTGAAATAACTACCATTGAAAGAGGCGATCATTGTATCATTCTTTATCATGAATTTTCTGTCTACAATGTTTAAATTTTCCACAACCCACCGAATCATATCTGTGTAGGGCAGGAGCTTGGGCCAAGTAGTAATTCTATGTAGAAATGAGTTTGCAACATCATTGTAGGTGGTATTAGAAACCAGAGCAGAATCTTCAGCCGTGATAGTTCTTTGAGTAACCCTTCACCCCTCTTCTTCGAATCGCTGATAAATAGACTCCCATGAGGTGCTAGAAACATCTAAAGAACAAACTATATATGAAAATAGCCCTAGTGTGTCAAGATTTTTAGCTGGTGGAGTGGTTGGCTACTACTCAACAATTGGTTTCTTTCTTGCTTTGGTTACCCTCGACATATCTTTTGAATTGCATTTATCAGGACTGGCCTACAATGTAAAACACATTAATAAGTGATAATTCTCTCGCCTAAAAACTTTGTATGCAAATAACAAATTTCCATAACAATCTTTATCTCTTAAGGGAAAATCATGACAATATTAATTCAAAATGAACATTGTTTTAGAACTTCAAAAAACCATAAATTCTCCACTCTTTGGAAATTAAATGAAAAATGTGGATTCATGTGGGCAATGAACACATCATCATATTGGAGAAGTTTTATCGAAGAAATCCCATGGCTACACTCTAAAAGTTATGATATTTGGGACTTCTGATATATATTTTTCAAAGATTAAATGGTTATAAGCGTAGGTGAGCAGATATATTGGGGGTTTGATATCGGTGTTTTGGAATATCAGGGATTTTAAAGTGTGCCATTGAATATGTAAAGTTCTGATATAAGTAGAGCGAGAATACTGGAGGGTTGAGATATTGGAGGGGAGGAATATCGGAGATATCGAGTATTGGGAGTCTAAGATATCAGAACATTACGATATCGAGAGTTTGGGAATAGCGAAAGCATCTGGTACGAGGATATTGGGTATCGAAGGTTTGTGACATCATAGATTATGAAATGGCAGTTGGATGAAAGTTATGATATTTGAGAGCTCCAGTATGCCAGGTAGTAGCATTGTGGGGCCAATGTTACATTGAAATATTAGATATAAAGTAAGCACTCGTTTAGTCTTTTAGATATCAGGGAATTTGTATCAGGGATTGTTTTATCATAACTTTCCTATAAGGAATGCTACGATATTTGAATGTTCTGATATGATTAACCCAATAATGCATTATTTTAATCAATGAAAGTCATATCGGGTTTTATAGTATGTGCATGGTTTGAATCCTCCGATATACAATTTTGATATATGAAACCTTTATAAGTGGGTTATTTACAAACACATAAAAATTGTCTTATCTTTATTAGGACTAAATAATTTTATTAAAGTTCAAAAAAGTCCCCATTATTTATTATATAGCTAAAATAAATTCAAATGGGGGGTTGTTGAGTACTACAACATGTCTAGAATAATTATTGTTTGCTCTAATTAATGCTAAAAGACTATGAAAAAGTAAGAAAAAGAGAAATCAGTAAAATAGAAAAGACTTTGTTTACAATTGTGAAACATTGTTTGTACTTAATACTCAAGAAAAAGAAATATCCATAGTAATATTGTAGGTCAACATGACCTTATGGAATTACAAAAAACTCAACATAAGTTCGCTTGATAGAACCCATAATTGAGTACAATAATAGGCCTATAGAATAAGAACCTTCTAGGAAGGAATACAACTTAACGACTACAACATAAATATATAACATATAGGATAATTATCTTAGGGAGATATCTTGATGTTACATTCACGAACATGGAGAGAAATTCAGTCGTGGGTTTTGAAATTCTTCGACGCGAAATGATGAAGTTTCGAAAAAAAATATGAATTAAAAATGAAACCTTGTGGTAGCACATTGTAAAGGAAAGCTTCGAAATATCAAATGGGAAGTGCTTTAATACCCAATAGAGTAGAGAAATTATTATAACGCACACTCTAAAATATGTAAATAAAACTAATTGAAAGTAATTGTATCAAAGGGAATATTACCTAGTGAGAATCCAGAGTACGAAAGACCCAACAATTCATCTCGGTTACAAAAGAATTAAAGTTACTAAAAATATATTATAAATGGTGTTAACGAATATATTATAAATGGTGTTAATATCTCTTTATATATATTATATATATATGTGGGGTAATATGTAAGATATATAATTTTATATTATCAGAAGAAATTTCAGCGTAAATTATATTCAGAGAATCGTTGTCGACGCGTTTCGAACTAACCAGTGTGGTTTATCATTAGGACAAGTTGAAGAAAATAGATCCAGCTTTGCATGTTAAATAGTCAGTGCAAAGCCTCCAATAGCTAACTTGGCCAATGGCTAATCACAGAAGCCTTAATTCAACTCCAGACTATTTTAGATATTTAATGGAGCGTTGAAATACTAATCAGAAATATTAGTATTCAAAGAAATAGAAAGAAAATCCTAAAAAAATCCTAAAGGATAAGGTATGTAATTATAAACATGAATTTCAAAAGAAAATGACACAGAGAAACAGAAAGAAAAATAACATAATGGAGATAGAGTCGGGGTTAGTATTTCATTGCAGAACGACTAAGGTTAAAGAAAAACTTAATTCTGGATCACATTGTAAGGCAACAACGAAAAATAAACAACCCATAAATGATTGACAAGAATTCTAACTCTAAGGTAGGGTTTAAAATTTTAAAAGAAATTATGGTAAAGATATTAAAAAACATAGTTATTAATTAAATGATAAAATCATTACTTATTCATAAAAAAATCTTATGAGGCAACAAAAAAATCATATTTTGAAAAATGGTTATTTAGAATATTTTTTTTTAGTATATTTTTAACATTTTAAATTTCTTTATTTATTAAGTATGAACATTTTTTTTAAATATTAGTGATTTTCATGTTAATTTTGAAAAGTGTGACATATTTTTTTAGAAGACTTTTTTTTACATTTTAATTTTTTTTATGTATCAAGTATGAACGTTTTTTTTAATTTTAGCGATTTTCATCTTGATTTTGAAAACTGTTGATGCAACATCAACCCTTTTTGTTTAGAGGGCTTATTTTTTAAGCTTTAAATTTTCTAATATATTAAGTGTGAATATATTTTTTTAAATGTTGGTAGTAAAAGATAAAAAATAAAATAAAAATCATGACATAAAAAATCAAATATTAAAAAAAACCATAAAAATGTAAAAAATTAAAAATAAACCAAATTAAAAAAAGAAAGAAAATAAATCAAAAACATATGTAACATAGGGGGCAAAATTAAAATTTAACCCAAATAAATATATATTCAATTTATTTTTATATATATTATATATATATATACGGAAAGGTTAAATAATAATAATAATAATAATAATTTGCCCCGCCTGCTAGCTCAAGGGTGGCAGCTGTTCTGACGTCGATCTAACCGTTGGCCTTTTTTTTTTTTTTTTCTTATTTTTGTAATTTTTTTTAATTTTTTAAATTTTTTAATATTTTTTCATATATATATGTGTGTGTGTGGTTTTTTTTTTATCTTTTTAATTTAAAAAAAGTGTTTTTGATTTTTGTTGTTAATTTTTATTTTTTTTTTCTTAAATTATGTGTTTCTTTTCAAATATTTTCCCCAATTTTTTTAACTAATTTTTTTATTTTTACACGCTGTTTTTTTTTTTTTTTTAATCTTTTTATAGTTTTTTTGTCTCTTTTATTATTTTATATATTTGATTTTTTTTTGTTATGTTTTTTAAAAAAATGTTTTATTACTTGTTATTTTTTTCTTTTGTTATTTTTTAAACTTATTTTTGTTTTTTGTATTGTTTTTTTTGGTTTTTTTTTTCAATATTTTGATTTTTTGTCTTTTCTTTTATATTTAATATATATATTATATATATATATATATATATATATATACAGGGTCCATGTAGATGCTTGTTTAGCAACCCGATCTCGTTATGTGCAATTTGATAGTTGATTTTAAAATTTTCGTTATAATGAATAGAGTCTGCGCCCACAATGTGTCAATTTCATGGTTGATCTTTAAGTTTTCATTAAAATGGATCGAGTTCATCTACATTGCATGTCAATTTGATGGTTGGCTTTTAAATTTTTGTTCCAATGTATCAAATTATCTTAGGCTAAGGTTTTAAAATCGCTATACATTTAGCATTTAAAAAATAAATTACTCTTGGTATAATAACTCTTTCATTCAGATGTACATTTTTAAAGTTTATTTAGTCATAAAGAATTTCGGTAATGTCATGCTTGAAATATTTTGAAAATTTAATATTTTTTTGTAGTCATAATCTTTGGTTTTAATTCCATAGTTGAAAAAATATCATGATTTTATTTTTTTCTAAGTCATGATATTTTATCTTTAATGCTATGGTTGAAAACAGTTATAAATATTTTTTCTTTAGCACCATGTCTGAATATTGTTGGAATTTTAAGGTTTCCCAAAGATGTGATATTTTATTTTTAATGTCATGCTTGAAAATCGTTGGAAATTTAAAGTTTTTCGGAATCATAATATTTTATTTTTAACGTCATTATTAAAAAATGTTGAAAATTTACCCTAAAGAAAAGGCGTTATTCGAGCATCAATACTTTTCGTTTTCAACCTGTTTTTTCATTTTTTGGGAGAGTTTTTGGCTAGAGTTCTCCTTTTGAGGTAATAGTTCTCATTTGATCGGTAACTATGTTAAAAACATTCACCTATGTGAACAACCTAGGGGTTTAGAATGGTAAAACCTTAGTTTATATATAAAATAAAAGAGGTAAAATTCAAAAAAAAACAATTATATAAGTGTTAGATATAGTATTTTCACCTATAATTATGAGGTTGTTTTGATAGAACTGGTGTTTTCTGGATAAATCCCTTAGGCGAATAGAAGCAATCTCCCTAGGTTCAATGGTTTAACCTAGAAACAACCAAACAAACTACGCTATATTTCCCTAGAGATATTTGAATTATAATAAGAATACCTACTTAGTGTTCAATACAAGATTCTTTATTCTCTTCACTCGCTCACCTTAGCTCCAGCTTTAACTCCCGAAAGAAGAACTTGCAAATTAAATAACACAAGAAAAGAGATTGAAATATACAACATGATATATTCAAATAACTCTAAATAATAGATCGAATAAATCACAATGATTTAATACTAGTAAGGGATCTGCAATCTGAACTAGGGTTTTGCATTAGGGTTTTCTCGTTGGTCACCATGGCATGATGTGAAGGAGGGAGTTCTCCTCCCTCCTACAGTTAAGTAACTACAGATAAAAGCAAGGGAGCTGGATCACATCGCTTCAAGAAATCAACGGAGGTAGCAACAGAGGCTATTAACACAGAAAAATCGGAAAATATCAGACCTCACAGGCAGGAAGGGAATCATGAGGAAGCTAGTAGGGAGAGGAGGACAAGGGGTAGCAGTCAGAAAGTTGCTCCTATGAGCACAAAAGGGGTCTGTAAACCCAAGTCAACCATTATTCCTTGGGTCAGTTTAAGTGACCCAGCGCTTGAAGTGCATAGAGATCACATGGCAGAATACGCGGTTATATGAAAATTTATGGGGATTTGGTAGACGGAGAAGGCTTTGCAAGCATGGATAAGGAACCATTGGAGACCAAAGGGGGAAATAAACCTTCACCTTGGGTCCAAGGGCTTCTTTACGGTGGTGTTGACAAGCTTAGAGGATAAAGACAGAGTGTTCGAGGGAGGACCCTATTTTTACGACGTTGCAGGCCTTTACATGAGTCCATGGATGATGAACTTTGTCCCAGAACGAGAAACTTTCATATCAGTACCGGTATGGATAAGACTTTAATCCCTTCCTTTAGATTATTATCTACTGGAGTCTCTAAAGGCTATCGACAACAAGCTAGGGCATTTTATAAAGATCTCAAATGTGACTCTAAAAGGCAAATACGCATCCTTCGCCCGGATATGTATGGAAATGGACTTATCTGGGGCACTTCCAGACGCGATCATTTTAGAAGTGTATGACGAAGAATGGGTGTAGGCTGTGGACTATGAACATGTCCCATTTAGGTGCCACAAGTGCCATGAACACAGGCACCTATATAGAGACTGCCCATTAAACAAAATGGAGAGCAACACAAAAAACACCACAGACAAAGATCTCGAGGGTTTCACTAAGGTTGGGGCCAAAGGGAAAGGAGGAAAGTGATACTAAAAGAAGATTAATAAGGACAAAAAACTAAGCCACAACAGTTTCAAGATCTTAGAAGAAGAAGTTGAAAACAACGGGACAAACCAGGAACCAGAGAATAACCCCACTGAGAAGGAAGGGGATGCTAGCATGGAGGATATATCAAAGAACAACCAAAAAAAGGATGACCTACCAAGCATTATGGAGCTTAGTACAAACCATGTGATCACCCAAACTGAGGCTCAAACAGAGGACCATGAACTACAGGAGATTCTTGAAAGGGAGAATTTAGATCTAGAAAAGTTTCTGGAGCAAGGAATAGCCAAAGGGGTAGACTCCCTACCAAAAGAGGAGTTTGACAGGATTCAACAACTCTTCCTTTGGAGATCACAATTGAAGGGCTCTGGAGTAAAAAGAAACCATGATAGCTAAGAGAATAGAGGGGTGAAAATGATGGAGGATACACTGATGCATTCTTCTAAAAACCTGGGTAGGAAAAGAGGAAGAAAAAGACAGAATGAACTATTGATTGAATGAGGGAAACTCATAATTAACTCAGGTAAGATGAGATATCTTACTAGTTACTTCTTTACAAAACTTTCTTAATGAAGCTTACAACCTGGAAAATTAGGGGTATAGGAAGTAAAAGGAAACAAAGAAATCTTAGCAGTAGAATAAAAGAAGAAAACCCAATATGGTTTTTATTTAGGAAACAAAATGTTTGATTGAAAAGATCAGAGAGATACAAAGAAAGTGGTTAATCAAGTATGAGTATCTAGAGGTTAAAGCGGACAACTTGGCGGGGGTGATTCTTACGCTTTAGGACCCCTAGAAACTTGGAATCCTAGATGCTGAATCATCCAGGAACTATCTATCATTGGTGATTCAACCTTTGGGTGATAAGGAGATATACATAATCACAAACATCTATGGTCCTAAAAAACAAGAAGACAAACTCAAGCTTCTCACCTCCCTTTAGGAGCTAAGAGAGAGATATCATGATGTGCCTTCTAGAACTTCATAAATAACATGGGGCTAGTGGACACTGAAACAATAAATGGCACTTTTACCTGGAACAATAAGAGGGGAGGAGCTGCTCAAGTTGCCTCTAAACTAGATAGATTCATAATCTCAAAGGACCTCCTTCTCACATGCCTTGACATGTCAGCTTTAATCCTTCCCTTTGGAGGCTTGGACCACTAGCCTATCCGGCTTGAAGCTACTTTTATGGGCACACCAAGGAATAGACCTTTTAGGTTTGAAAATGTCTGGTTCTCTCACCCTAACTTCACTAGCAATATTGATAAATGGTGGATGGAAGATATGCCCATTCAAGGCACTAAAATGTTCATGCTACAACAGAGACTTAAACACATCAAATCCATGGTTAAAGATTGGAACAAAAATTTGTTTGGTAATATTTTTAAAGCCAAAAGACAATTTGAGCAGAAACTCCAGGGGATTAATGAGATCATCATCATATATGGTTGTACCGAGGAATGGAAAAATCAAGTTGGCTCTCTTCATAATGAATGGGAAGATCGATGCATGCAAGAGGAGGTTTTATGGAGACAGAAATCGAGGCTGCAGTGGATTAGAGAAGGAGAAAGAAACAGGAAGTTTTTTCATAAACCAACCCTAGATCACAGGTCACATAACAAAATCAAAAAAATCAAATATTCTCAAGGGAAAGAACTCGCCTCTCACAAAGAAATAGAATATGTCCTAGTTCAACACTTCCTTAGCATAGCAGAGGAGTCTCTTGTCAACAAATATCGGTTCATTAAAAATTTCACAAAGCACATTCTAAAGCTTGTAACCAGGGAAGACAACCATAATCTTAACAGGCCAATGTCTAAAGAGGAGGTCAGTGAAGTTATCAATGAGATGCAAAATGGGAAAGCTCCGGGCCCAGATGGGTTTAATGTGGACTTCTTCAAAGCTTGCTGGAAAATAGTCAAACAAGATATCCTTAAGGTTGTGGAAGACTCAAGAAAATCCAAAACGGTTTTGAAGGCTCTTAATGCCTCTTTCATAGCTTTGATTCCAAATCAAGAAAAAGCTATGACACCGAACTGATTCAGACCCATATCTTTATGTAATTTGGTGTAAAAAATTATTTCCAAAGTGATCGCTAACAAACTCAAGCCCCTACTTCTAGCTCTTGTCTCAGAGTAGCAAACTGGTTATGTGGAAGGAAGACATATTCTCAATAACATCATCCAAGCTCACGAGGTGGTACACTCTCTTAAGAGAAACAAGCAAGATGGTATAATCATATAGCTTGACCTAGCAAAAGCTTATGACAAGCTAAGATGGTCTTACATCAAGGTAGTACTAAGAGCTTATGGCTTCGACCACAACTAGATAAGATGGGTTATGGCCCTTATATCCACAGCTAGTTTTTCCGACCTGCTTAACGGCTCTCCCTCCAGAACCTTTATGCCTTCTACAGGTCTCATACAAGGGGATCCACTCTCCCCCTTCCTATTTTTTCTCATGATGGAAGGGCTAGGTAGAGCGATCAAAACAGAAAATGCTGAAGGAAGAATCCAAGGTCTGAAACTTACTCTGGATGGTGCTGCTTTTACTCATCAACAATTTGTGGATGACACAATGCTGCAGGGTATTCCCACAATCAAGGAAGCCAGAGCTTTCAAACAAATCCTGAACGACTTCACTATGGCTGCCGGTACAGAGATAAGCCTCGATAAATCAAAAGTTTTCTTTTTTAACACTAACATTGCTATTCAGAGGAACCTCACCCAAATTCTCAAGTTCCAAAGGGATCGGTTACCTTCCAAGTACCTTGGAATGCTTCTTACGGACAAACCTCTAAGAAAGGGAGTGTGAGAGCCGGTAACGAATAAACTTCAAGACAAGGTCAGGAAATGGACATGTTAGTCTTTAAATTTGGTGGGGTGTCTTGTGCTTATGAAGGCGGTGCTACAGGCTATTCCCATTTTCATGTTTTCAACTCTTCCTGCTACTAAAGGAGTTATGCAACAGATCAGGAGTATTCAACGAGATTTTTTTTGGGGCAGAGGGGAAGATAAAAGTAAGTGGGATTTGGTAGCTTGGGACAAGCTCTGCAAACCTAAGGACCATGGTGGTTTGGGGATTCATGACCCTGAAACCCTCAGCAAAGTTTCGAGAGAAACTTTTTGGTGGAGGTGGCTTAAGGAATCGACAACCCATTGGGCCAAGCTTTGGAAACATAAATATGCAAATAATTGGTAGGAGAGGGATCATATCCGAATGTTAGGGCTCATTAAGGGATCCCACATTTGGAACCTTGCTTGGGATAATAGATCCATTGTCCAGCAGTATAGTTTCTGGGAGATCCAAGCTGGGAACCTGGCATAGTTTTGGGAGGATAACTGACAACAAGAACCAAATTTGTTCAAGGAAGAATTAACCGCTCTCAAGAATGACACTAACAACAAAGGTTTACTTATGGTAAGTGACTTTTGGGATCAGGTAAGGAACAATGGTAAATGGAGAATATGGAAGGATCTGGGTTATAGTGAAGAAATCCCTTTGAAGGCCCAGTCAATTTCTCTTGCTCCGGACTTGGAACGGAGGAATATTTTGGTGTCATCCTTGTTTGACCAACTGAGATGGGGAAGAAACACTGAAGGCAACTTTAACCTCAAAGAAGCTAAATGAATGGCCCTAGGGTTTGATTATCAAAATACTAATCAGGTATGGAAGAACCTTTGACAAAACCCTCATTGGATGAAAATAAATTTTTTTATGTGGTTGGTTCAAAAAAAGAAAATTCTAACTTGGGAGAATCTTCTTAAAAGGGGTTTTGTTGGCCCATCCAAATGCCATCTATGTGGATTACAAGAGGAGATGATGGAACACTTACTCAACCTCTTCCCATTCACCTCCACCTTGTGGGATTGGGTGGCCTCAGTCTTCAGACAAACTAATAGGGACAGACTCAGCATCACCAGCACTTTGAAGAATTGGAGGAAAAAATTCTCAGGTAATGAAATCATCAATAAAGCTTGGACTCTGGTTCCAGGCTTTATTATCTAGGATGTATGGAAATAACACAATGGCAGGATTTTCAAGAACAAAACTTGCTCGACCCAGTACATCATTGCACAAATATTACGACAGCTCAAAGACACAATTGGAGCCCTTTTATGGAAACTTCCTAAGAACCCTCCTTTTCCCCAGGATGCTCGCATACTTCTGCAGTTGGGTCTCCATGTGCTAGTTCCCCAGGGCATAAATAAGGGTGTGAGGCAAACAACTGCTGGTAAAGACATTTGGCAGCCTCCTCCTCATGGTTTTTTGAAAATCAATATAGACAGAGCCTCTAAGGGCAACCCTGGGATGGTTGGATTTGGTGGGGTTATAAGAGATGAGAAGGGACACATAAAGGAAATCTTTCATAGTCATTTGGGTACTGCCACCAATAACATGGCAGGGCTCATGGCCTTAGAGTAGTGCCTGGAAATCCTGATCGAGTCAAATTTATACAACGCCATCATTGAAGCAAACTCTGAATTGGTCATCAATGCAGCCAAGAAGATATGTAATGGAACGGTACCAGGAAAAGTTTCAAAACATTGGAGGCTATCACAGGTCTTTTAGCGTATTTATTCCCACTTGCAAACCTTGAGAACTGTTAGCTTCGTCCATGTGCGAAGAAAAGCCAATATGCTAGCTGATCGTCTGGCGAATGAAGGAGTGCTTCGCAAGGAAAGTTACAGCAGGTACACTTGGGATTCAACACCCTCGGTGAAGTTGCATGATGATTGTCAAAGACATGTAGCCAAAGACATGGAGCACTTCCAGACCATGAGAAATGAGCATAAGGAAGACCAGTGGAAGCAGGAGAGAGTGAAAGTAGGGGTCAATCCTAACCGCTGATCCCACAAAGAATTCTTAAGACAAAGCAAGCTACAAGGGAGGAGTACATGGTAAATACCGGGCTAGTAGAAAGGCTACCAACCAAATATTTTGATGGCCTTCGTTATCAAATGGCTGTCGGGTTGAAAAATGACCGAAGGTCAAGTATACAAGCATACCAGAATATTTATAGATTAGTGGTTTATAATCTTTATCAGCTCTGTAAAGCCGGTAAAGGTCGCACTAGTTTTTGATATGATATCTCTAACGATCGTCAGATCAATAGGGGCTTGATCGTATGGATATTGAGTTTTAAAAGTGATCGTAGGTTAAGACTTAGACTAGACCCGAATTTTTGGCGGGAGAGGAAGGAATGACATAAACCCGAAGTGAAGAGAATGATACACAGGAATCATTTGATCATGGCAGATCAACGGACATATTTGGTGGAAAATTTTTGCGAGAGTAGGAGTGGATGGAAGTTCTTGAGAGAGGCTGAAGTACTGTAGTAAATCTTAACTGTCGATCCTTTTTTCGCACACTGACGTCATATTCCATTATGGGGGTTCATCCACTGGTAACCCGCGTGCTAGTTTGAATAGCCGCAGACTGTTTGGATCTAAGTACCCCGTCTTTGAATGGATATTAGGTTTTAAGATGGGGGTAGTTAAGCCGAAGATCGGACCTGAATTTTTATAGATCACATGTTATTTTTCTTTATAGGGTCTGGAAAGCAGTTAATGGGTGTGAAAGTTCCTGAAGTGATGTTGCATCAACCATCGGATCAAGAACCAAATCGATGGTGGAGATTCAATCGCATTTTGTCTTTTGGTAAAAGTGTATGGCCAATGATAAACTTAGTTTTTTGATATTGCAATATGCTGGAATGTGGACTGTCCGATCAATAGTTACTTTGCATTTTGCAGTTTCAAGGGTTGGCGGTGTGCAGTCACTGTGATGTGCATTAAGCCGAAATGTGCGATAGGCCGAGATGTGTGATAAGCCGAGATGTGCCGAGGTTTGTGAGGTTGTGATGGACTCTCACATTTCATAGTTTCAGGTGTTGGTGGCTTGCAGTCAATGCGAGGTGTGACAAGCTGAGAGGAGGAAGAGTATTTTTTTTTTTTTTTTTATGTGTGATGTTTGGGGTATTGTTGACCCTGTTGCTTGTTTTCATCAACGGGTCTGTCTTTTGCTGGTCTTTTGACTTGTAAAGACTTTGTACCATATGTAATCTTATTTTTGAAGTTAATTGAAGGCACCACTGTTACTTGACCAAAAAAAAAAGAAACTCTAAATAACAGATCAAGGAACTATAGGAATTTACAAGGTACGTTCCTCAGATAGAACACCAAAGGACACCGCTCACAAATACATCACAGATCAACACAATGGTATTCTTGACGTGGCTAAAACCCTCAAAGAGGGAAACAGTCCATGGTCTGAGCCAACACAACCACTTCAAGCAATTTATTAATGTAAAAGAAAGAAAATTTACATAAGCTTCTCTCATCAATGGTCACTTAACAAATGACCCTTCATGCTCTTTAAATAGAGATCATGGACCAATTGAGTGTTAAGCCACAGATCAAGTGTCGGTAATATCGAGGAGAGAATGAATCGTTAGATCACTTCATGTCTAGAACATATCGTGACCATCGGATTGTAAGTTACAAAAAGTACATACTAAAGAAACACACTTTACCTAACTATACACTAGACTAAGTTGTACTTGATTATGTCCTATGAGTCGAAATATCCTACCATCCCCCCTTAAGAACAATTTGGGATAGGATTGAAAGATGTACAAAGATGACACAATAGGAGAAGGAATGAGGCATTAGAGCCTATCCCCCCTTAGTGACAACTTCCTGAACTCCAACTATAAATCGAAGTTTAGTAAACTTCGCCTCTGTGAGAGCCTTTATAAAGGTGGCTGAAACTTGGTCATCAATTGAACAATATTGCACTCTAAGAACATGGTCATAAAGGAGATTTTTGTTGAAGTGCATGTGTAGCTCAATATGTTTGTTGCATTGATGTTGGACTGGATCTTTTCATAGTTGAATGGAACTTTGACTATGACACCAAAGTGTAGTCAGATGTTGCTGCTGAAAACCAAACTCTGACAGGATCTGATGAAGCCACAGGGCTTCCTTACTAGCTTCAACGACGCCACGATACTTTTCTTTTGCTGAAGAAAGAGAAATGGAACTTTGTTTCTTGCAAGCCCATGTAATAGGTCCAGAACCAAGAGTGAACATATAACCTGCAGAAGACTTTTGATCATCAAGGTCACCATCCCAATTAGAATCAATGAAACCAACCAATAGAGGAGATGCTTAGGCACTGTAATGAATCCCAAACTGAACTATACCTTGAACATAATGAAGTATTGTTTTAGTTTCTTTCTAGTGACTCTCATCTGGGTTTTGCATAAACCAAGCAACAAGGCCAACAAAAAAGGAAAGGTGAGGATGGGTATGGGTCATATACAAAAGTTTTCCAACAAGCTGGCGGTATAAGGTAGCATCAACTTCAGGGGAATTACAAGTGACTGAAAGTTTGGCTCTAGATTGAAAGGGAGAAGGGGCTAGCTTACAGTCTTCCATGTGAAAGTGGTGTAGAAGATCACAAGCATACTTGGACTGGGAAATGGAAATACCTTCTTTGGATTGCAAGACTTGAAGACCAAGAAAATAATGCAAGTGTCCTAAGTCTGTCATTTCCAACTACCTTTTAAGGATGGAATTCACATGGTTTATAAGGATGGTATCACTACCAGTAAGGATAATATCATCATCATCAAAAACAAGAATGATAAGAGACTTACCCACTTTCTTGGTGTAGACAATATTGTCAGAATGACACCTAGAAAAGCCAGTATCTAAAAGAAATATATCCATTTTGGCATACTGAGCCTAATGGTCTTGCTTGAGACCATAAATGGATTTCTTAAGGCGACATACAAGGCTGGAGTTTATTTGTATAAAGTCAAGAGGTTTTTCCATATATATTTCTTCATGCAAGTCCCCATGCAAGAAGGCGGATTTAACATCCATCTAATCGACTTCCCATTTGAAAGAGGCAACAAGGGAAAGAACAAGGAAGATAGAGTTCATTTTGGCAACAAGTGAGAAGGTTTTAGTATAGTCAATGCCTTCAACTTGTGAAAAACCCTTAGCAACAAGACAAGCTTTATGTTTATCAACTTTTCCATCAGGTCCAAACTTGGTTCTATAAACCTATTTGCATCTAACAAATTTTCGTCCCTTTGGAAGAGGAACAAGGTCCCATCTATCATTTGCTAATAACGAATGATATTCTTCATTCATAGCTACATCTCAATCTGGATGGCATGAAGCTTCTGTAAAGATCTCAGGATCATAATTCGTTGTAGCTTGATCTAGTAAACAAGAGTCTTTATCAAACTGAGAATGTGTATGACGTTGATCTGTAGGATCACCTGCAAGAGCACCTGCTGCATCCCAAGTAGCCCGGACCCATTTTGGAAGTTGAGGAGCTAAAGGAGGATCCTGAGAAGGTGTGGGAGGATTGTCATCCTCGTTTTCATCATCTTAAGAAGAAATATTTTTAGAAGTAGAAGGGATAGAGAGAGGTGGCACATTTTCCAAACTAGGCTCGTAGGTCAATATATTTTCAACAAACTTTACATCTCTTCTAATGATAAAATTTTTGGATTTAGGTTGAATAAGTCTATGTCCTTTGACATCTTCAGGATATCCAACAAAAATACATTCTTCTCTCTTAGGTTCTAAGGCTTTATGTTTCTGATCTAAAATATGGGCCCATGCTTCACTTCCGAAAACATGAAAGTGAACTACATCTGGTTTAATTGAGCTCCATGCTTCTTCTAGAGTGATATTCTTTAAAACCTTAGTAGGAGTGTGATTTAATATGTAATTTTCAAGTTAATTACTTCTACCAAAAAATTAAGACTAAGTCCTTAGATTAAAGCATACAATTAGTCATTTCCTTTAAGGTGTGATTCTTCCTTTCAGCTACACAATTTTGTTGTGGAGTATATGGAATAGTATGTTGCAATTGAATTCCATGCTCAATGCAAAAGTTGATGAATTTTTTTAACATATCCTCCCCCATTATCATATCTTAGATTAAGAATTTGATGTCCAGATTGTTTCTCAACAAAGGCCTTAAAGGCCAAGAACATGTTAAAGACTTCACTCTTGAGTTTTAAGAAGTATACCCAAGTGCATATGGAGAAATCATCAATGAAATTTAAGAAGTACTTGTAGCCAAAGAATGAAGCAATTGGAAGTGGACCACATAAATCACTATGTACAAGCTGTAAAGGCGTTGAGGCATGCTAAGAGGCACATTTTTCAAAACTATCCTGATGATGTTTTCCGAGTACACATCTAGAACAAACACCATCTCTGTAAGATACCATAGGAATACATGTCACCATATTTTCTTTATATAGATTTTGAAGGGAGCGATATTTTCAGTGACCAAATCGCTCATGCCAAAGTTTTCTCACTTCATCATTATAAGCAATAGATACCGAGGGATGAGTTGATGATCCAAAGTTGTTAAACTTATACAACCTTGTAGAATCATCAACAATGCTAGTAGCTAAAATATGTCTAGGATCTATTAGGTCCTTAATTACAACATCATGAGGTGAAAATTCAACGGTTTGATGTTCACCTGAATGAGTTATCTGATATACAGATAGAAGGTTGCAAGATAAGGTAGAAACACATAATACATCATTAAATTGACCATTGTCTAGATGAATAGTTTCAGTCCCTACAACACTAAAAGATCTATCATCACCAACATAAATAATTTTGGTGTTACAATCATTTAAAGAAGAAAACATAGTTTTGTTTTTGGCCTTGTGATAAGAAGCTCTAGAATCAATAAGCCACTCATGAGAATGAGAAGAAGAAGATACATTTAGTGCATAAACAAACCAAGATGCTTGACAACCACATGTAGAAAGTCTTATTCCTGAAGTTGAAGTTGAAGTTGAAGAGTGATCTAAATGGATGTTATGCTTCTTCATGGATACTTCCAAGGGTTCCATCTTCTTAAAGAATTTAGATTCTAAGTCGTCATCACGATTACAAAAGTTGCAATGTCTATCAGTCTTCTTGCCTTTGTTTTTATTTGCCTTATCATTTTGTTGAATTGATTTCTCATTTTGAGACTGAAATTGCTTAGGACCCATGTTTGGTTTAGGACCATTCTTTTTAGGATGTTTCTTCTTAGGATTATTTGAATTTGGTTTATGTTGGGCTGCTAACCCTTTCTTAGAATAATCTACAGTATTAAGAAGACCAAGATGTAATATTTTTCTTTTTCTCTTATTAAAGAATCACAAAATGCATCAAAAGTGGGGGACTTGTAATCTTGTCCTTGAGAAATAAAGGTTTCTCTAATATAATGGAAGGTGGAAACAAACACAAAGTAGGCTGGTCCTGACTTAGTAAGAATGGAATAGATAAGGCTACCATCTTCTTTCTTAACCTTAACACCTTCCAAGAGAAGTCTAAGGGTCTTGAACTTGGACAAAAAATCTTCAATGGATAATAAATTATTAGGGTCCAATGTAAGCAACTCATTTTCAAGTCGATGGGCTCTAATTTCATTTTTAATTCCAAAAACTTTATTGAGTTGTTTCATTGTTTCATCGAGGGTATCAATTTTTGCGATATGGAATCTAAGTTCTAGAGAAATAGACATCCCTATCAACCCACAAGCTTGATCTTGATTATTTTCCCATTTGGCTTTCTTACCTTAATCTTTAGGTTTAGACTCTTGACCTCAGGCTATTCTATAAAGACATTTACTTCTAAGTACATTCACAATGTAGGATAGCCATTGGAAGTAGTTGGTGTTGTAAAGAATAACTAGGCATGGAATTTCCATTTTAAAAGAAACTAAATATGTAGATGCTGAGACTAAATGTTCCAATGGAAATATCTCAAAAAATTAGGCCGATTAAAAAAACGGCTCTGAAAATGGCTTCTTGATGAAGAAGTTATGCCTTTTTGAATTAAAGTTGTTGAAGATGTTGAAGAACTACGTGAATGTTGGGAAGTGAATTATAATGTTATATTTAAAAATAAAAAAATCCCTCGCCCCCCCTTCCAAACTTAATCTAATTAGCTCACCTTAAAATAAAGCTACTTTATGTGACCCACTTTTATAAATAAATGAAAATCATGTTTACAATGGTACTTTATGAATTATCCACTAAATTGTAACTTCAATAAAAGATAAAGAGACTTTAGAATTATAAGTGACTCACTTTTTATAATGGGTGAGAACACTTTTACATAAAATAACTTTAAAACATAAGATACATGTGCTTTTTGAAAAAGTAACTCAACAAAAAGAAAGACTTGAACCCAAGACCTATATTCTCATAAATTAACTTTGGACCAAGTAAGCTAGTTTAAAATGTTAGTAATTTTTTGAAAGGAGGAAGGGTTTTTTTTTTCGCTCATTGAAGCTTTGAAATGCATGCTTACTTGAAAAAAACTCTTTCTTACTTACAAAATAAATAAATAAAAACACACAACCCAAAATGAACAAGAAAACTAAGCCAAGCCTTATGATTTAAAATTAAATTAGACCGAAAATTAAATATTTTTCTCGATGTTTCTGATTTACCGAGATCGCACTAAGGCATGGCAGAAAAGAGCATACCCATGAGAAAAATCATTTTTTTTTGTTTCTGATTTTCCTAGATCGCACAGAGTCGGGGGAAAAGAGCATACGCAAAAATGAAAAGTATAGATCCGGTAATAAAAACAGAGAGATAAATAAACCGAAATAAACAGAGAGATAAATAACTAAAACTACAAATAAAGATTGTATACCTCCAGATCTTAAAAATGGCATAGCTCGGGGTACCATAAACTTTTTCTCATGAAACAAAAGGAATTCCTCACTAGAACATGTGCTCCTAACACAATAGAACAATCTTATCAGCCCTAAAGCGGTCATAAACAGTAGATCTATGAAACGACAGTTGGATGTTGTTATACCGGCTTGGGTTTTTGATCAGCAATGGATGCGGCCCTTGAATAGCTCTGATACCATATAGGAATTTACAAGATAAGTTCCTCAGATAGAATACCAAAGGATACCACTCACAAAGAGATCATAGATCAATACACCAGTATTCTTGACATAGTTAAAACATTGAAAGAGGGAAACATTCCACGACCTAATCCAATGTAACCACTTCAAGAAATTTATTAATGTAAAAGAAAGGAAATTTACATAAGCTTCTCTCATGAAAGGTCACCTAACAAATGACCCTCCATGCTCTTTAAATAGAGATCATGGACCAATAGGGTGTTAAGCCACAGATCAAGTGTCGGTAATACCAGGGAGAAAATGAGCCGTCAAATTGCTTCATGTCTAGAACATATCATGACCGTCGGATTGTAAGTTACAAAAAGTTAATACTAAAGAAACACACTTTACCTAACTATACACTAGACCAAGTTGTACCTAATTATTTCCTATGCGTCAGAATATCCTAACATGAACCTTATTCTAAACATGTATAATCAAAGACATGATGTATGAGAAAAATAATGCACCTTGTATTAATGATAATAGAGAAAGACTACAACCCTTGTTGAGGCCTTCATGTTGTGAATCTCTCCCAACCTTCTCATCCTTTCTTTACCACAAAGGTAAATACTTCAATCTCACCAATCCATCAGGATGGATTATGGACCTCCAAGCTCAAATTTACGATATAAGGGTAGAACCAAAGTCTCCAAAAACCAACCTAGACTCTATAGTAGGTGCTACTTTTATAAGGAAAATGAGGAAGTTTTATATCCACCATAATAGGGTTAAATCCACTTTGGAAGGAGGTAAGTTCCATGAGATAAGGGATAAAGGCTCACTAGTAGGAATTCGAGATCATATTCAATAGAAAATGGATGAGTCATCTCCCGAAGCTTCTAGAGAAGGAAACTCCTAAATTGTATTTTTTTCCTCATTTCTAGGTGTCATCACACTTTTAGTAAAGGAAACCAATGCTCACTAGCTTAAATTGAATGTATTCAACAAATGGCATCGCAAGTTTTCATGAAGCTAAGTGTGATGGAGTCTTAAATTAGGGTTTTAAGCTAATGTAATCCATGATTCTTATAAATTTTGGAAATAGTTTTTCTTTTGTCCTTACAGGGGATTGAGATAAAGTGTAATGAATGATGAGAGATCTAGGTTTGGTGCCTTTTGACTAAGTGCGGCAAAATGACCTATAACAACTAGTGAACATCAATCCTTGGAACTAAAAGACTAAGCCAACTACATTTATAAATCACAAACCTCATAAGAGACAAACCTGAGAATAACCCTACAAATTCGTGTAAGAAGATAGGCATAAAAGTTTAAATGTCATTCGCAATATAAAAAATAAGTCAGAAAGTAAATAATTCTAACGAATAATTACTACCCAAAAATTTACTTCCAAAAATTTTTAGGGTTACAAATTTCTAACATTGCAAATTACATATAAACTCATAGAATAAATTTGAAGGACTAATACTAATAAATCACTCAGTTAAAATAAGATTTTTTGATAACCTTGCATAGATGGTGGAGAAGCTAAAAATAAATGGGTGGAGAACTCTACCAGAAAACCATAAAATAAAACTTGGCCCCAGAACAAAAGTAATCTGACCATATATAAACCTGTACAAAGAATACACTAACAAATTAAAAAACTAAACCAAAAAGTAGGATATTATTCATAAATTACATAAATATATGAGAGAAATCTTATGAAATTACCTTCAATGCATATACGAACTTTGACGAAGGGGAAAACCTAGTATTTTTGTTAGGTCGGATGGAGAAACTAAACAATAGTCATCATCTAAGATTTTGATGGCTTTCGTTGGATTTTCTCGTCAAATTTCTCTAAAATCCACTAGAAATGTATTGAAATCACAAGTTTGATGGGTAATCTTGTGCAATCGAAGTGCCCCAGGGCTTTTCGAGGGTGCTAAATCACAAGTTTGATGGGTAATCATGTGCAACCGAAGTGCCCCAAGGCTTTTCAAGGGTGTTGAATCCATATATACAGTCAAAAAACTAGTTTAAAGAACACAAATCAAGATTTCACCTCAAAAAAGAACACAAATCAAGATTTCACCTCAAAATTTTCCATGGGATTCCGGCACTGAAAAGTCCAAAAAGTCGCACTAAAGACAACTCCCTTAATAATATTATTTATATTATATCATTTCACATCTTTATATATAAGATTATTCTGATTTTTAATTGCACTGACGACCTAGTATGGGGGTAGATCTCAAGTGTAAACACATAAACATTTAACATGTAATGTTTAACATTTAACATTTATAATCTAATGTGGGTCCTATTTAAAAATAAATCTAACTATTATTATGTATAAATATAAAATTAAATTTTAAAATATAAAGATGTTACAAACACTCAAACAAAGGTACGGTAAATAAATAAAAATATAAATAAACTAGAGTTATGGTAAATAAATAAAAATATATCAAATAGGATTAGAAACCAACATCTAATTATATACACCATGGTAACTAAAAGAGGTATGGTAAATAAATATAAATATAAATAAATCAAAGGTTAAATAAAAGCTCATTTTATATTTACTCCATAAACCTCTTTCTATTTACGAAAACTCAAAAAGGACATTTTATTTAGGTGAAGTCTATGGACCAAATACCATGGGCCAAATTATTATTAATACCATGCAAAAAAAACATTATTAACTGTGATATTAATATTAAAAGATTAATATTAATACTATTAAATTTAATAACTTTGGATTAATACAATATTAAATTTGTTATATTATAATATATATTAATATATCATGACATATATTAACTCTAGATATATATGGGAGGGAAGAACAAAGACATAGAGTGAGAGAGGTGGAGAGATAGGGGGAGTGACAAGGGGAGAGATGAAGATAACCTGAAGGAGAGGGGAGAGGAAGAATGAAGAGAGAAAGAGGGAGAATAGTGAGAAAGGTAGAGAAGGGTAGGAGAGGCGGAGGGAGACATAGAGAGAAAGAGGGAGAAGAGTGAGAAAGGTAGAGAAGGGTAAGAGCGGGGGAGGGAGACATAAATATCGAGAGGGGAGGGAGAGGGGGAGGGAGGTACTGTTGAAAAGTGTGCAAAAAGAAATGCTAAATTTAGAATGTGCTAAAAATAGACCTGCTAATATCATGTCTAAAAATAGCAGTTTGGCTAGTGAGGTCATTGGCCACATTGGGTGAGAGGTGAAACTGCTAAAAATAGAAAGCTCTAAAAATAGCATTTCTGGGTCCTTTCCTATTTATAGAAGTCCCTAGTCTATCTATAGGAAGTGAAATTAATTTTAGTTTTAACAGCGGTTGGAAATATTAATTAATTAATTCTCCATGAGTTAATTAGTTAAGGAAAATCAAACTTGAAGTCTTTGTGAGAACATGCAATTATTTCTCCACTAATTGGGGAATGTGTCCTTAATTTCCTCCACTGATTGAGGGAATAAGTATGAGTTCTATAATGAGAGAATCAGTTGACTTAGTTCTAACTAGTCAAGTCCAATTAGATTATTTTAACAAGTTGTTAACATAATAAAATATAGTTTGTCGATACTTGCATGCATGTGACAACTATTATTTTAGATAACTAAGAATTCACTCATGGATAACTGTTGCATGTCAGTTATGTCAAAGACCCAGTTGAGATCAGATGTGGGACAATGTACTATCAGATACTTGGATATTTCTAGTAAGTATTCCTTGCATGGAGAAGGATCTATTATAGGAGATTGGAGGACTTGTGGCCTATATATTAAGGCCTAGGTAGTCCATGATTTTCATCTTCTGATTGAAGATCATCAAAGTACAGAGAGAGTAGGCTAGCTATTGAGTTGATTCTTTTTGTATGTTGTTGAGGATTTCCACTTGATTGATAATACATGGTTGGGGTTTTATGCTGGTGATTTCCACTAGATATATCTTGTGTTATGTGTGATTAATTCTCTTGATCAGTTATGCATGTTTCTACTTGATGTTGCTCATGATTTCGATTATGCTTCCGCTTAATGTTTTGTAGAAGTAGAACAAGTATTATGCTTTAGCACATTGCATATATCGGTTTGTTCTACAAGTGAAATTTCTACATGTATCGAAGCTAGCTGATTTGTAGAAAAATTCTACAAAATTCTACATGGTATCGGAGCACGGGTGATCAAGCAAGAACAGTATACTAGCAGGAGGAATTCAAAGTTTTTTATTCTTGATATAGATCTCAAGTTCTTATCACATCTATTTCATCGATGGCGTTCAATGGTTTGAGGCTTGAGTATGCCCTTGATGGTAGCTCAAACTATATAGCTTGGAAGGATCGCATGGAGGTAGTTTTGGAAGATAATGGTCTTAAGGATTTCATTGATCAAGAAGTCCCTAAGCCTAATGACAAGACTGAGCTGATGGAATGGGGTAAGTGTGTGGCTAGAGCTAGGAGAATTCTCTTGGAGGGTTTTCGAGATCACATAGTCTTAAGCCTCCATGGGAAGGAGTCTCCATTTGCAATGTCGAAAACATTGAAAGATTTATATAAGAATAGCAGTGATCAAAGGAAGCTGGAACTGAAGGACAAACTTCTAAAGATCAAGTGTGAAAGGGATGAAACTATCTCTATGTATCTGACCAAGCTCATCACGTGTAGGGATGAGCTTACAAGTGTAGGGGTCGTGACATCGGATGAGGATATGGTGAGTCTAGCACTCCTTGGCCTTCCTAAGAGCTGGCATAGCTACCAGAACTCGGTGAATGGAAGGGAGAAACTGCCAGATTGGGAATGACTATGGTCAGATTTGATGCAGGAGGAGATCAGCAGAGCACCAGAGACAATTCTTCATCCATGCACGATGAGGAGAACAGTGCCTTAGCGAGTAAGGGGAAGAAGGGGAAGGAGAAGGTTTCTCTTTCCGAATCCAGTTCTTCCAATGGTGGGAAGAAGGTTGACAAATCGAAGTTGTGATGCTTTTGTTGTCATGAGGTGGGCCATTATGCTACAAATTGTCCACAGAGAAAATCCAAGAAGGGATCCGTAGAAGGATATGAAGGTGAGTCACTTACTTCACAGTTTGAGTTGGATTTCACACTCTTCACATGCATGGTTTCATACATGGTGGGAAGTGGTTGGTTTCTTGACAGTGAAGCTTCTTTCCACATGACTGGTGACAAGAGTTTGTTTAGTACATTGGAGGAGAAAGATCTCCAAATACTTATAGCGATGGGTAATGATGAAAATAATAATGCCTCAGGTGTAGGCATGGTTATTTTTAAGAGGGAGCATGGAGCTCGCCTTACCTTGAATGATGTCAAGTATGTACTAGGACTGAAGAGAAACTTGGTGTCAATCATGATGCTGGAAGACAGAGGCTATGATGTAGTCTTCAGTAAGGGAAAGGTTTTCCTTAGACACAACATCACTAGACAGGTGAAGCAGATTGGTTCATGGGTCAAGAACCTGTATTCACTTGAGGTACAAGATGCATGCAAAGCCTTGAGCAGCAAGGCAACTGATAGAGACTTGGTGGTTGAGAGGGAGGATATATTACCTCTCAACATGCAGAGCCAGAAGAAGTCTCAGACAATTGTGGAGGAGCCACGATTGGTGCAGCAGCTTCAGGAGGTTGTGGAGCAACCACAACAGGGGAAGTTGGTTGGAGATCAAGTAGAGACATCTACTCATGTAGAGACATCTAGTAGGGGGAAACTGTGAGCCAGGTGGGCTGAGGGATCACATGCAGCCATACCTCCAGGAAGGAGGTGGGGCGATATAGAGTGATCATCCCAAGGTACCCAACCTCTTGGATGAGACCTTGTTATAGGAGCCCCAATGTGGAGTAGTAGGAACTGACTGATTGGGTAGAGACAGATGAGGATGGAGCAGAAGAGAGAGCGATAGTGCAAGGAATCCCAGGATAGTGCATAGCTAGCAGGTTGCAACAATGCAAGAGGCACAAGTGTTTTTCACAGTGCTAGGTGGCACAAAGAGGTGTGCAATGGTGCGAGATGCATGGAGATGTTGCAGCAGCATAGATTACAGAGAGGGAGCACTTGTTAGCAACAGGTAGAGCTTCAGCATCAGAGTATGTTCCTAGCCCAGCAAAGTGGTCAGTTGGGAGTGTTTTTGTTCGAAGTGTTATTGGAGCAAGTGGACCGGGTAATATGTTACATGCAGAACATTCCAGAGTTAGAGGATCGGGTTTGAGAGAAAGCCTTTCTTGCTGAGAGGGAGTGTTGAAAAGTGTGCAACAAGAAATGCTAAATTTAGAATGTGCTAAAAATAGACCTGCTAAAAATAGTAGTTTGGCTAGTGAGGTCATTGGCCACATTGGGTGAGAGGTGAAACTGC